>CAIGRP010057643.1:0-18021 GCA_903798385.1 Fraxinus cuspidata | reverse complement strand
AGAATGACTATTTTAAATTGATGATAGGTCAATTTAGAATAGTTGAAAGATAATAACTACTCAACAGTTATTTATTATATGGTTATGGTTCCCAATGAACGTGATTTTTTTCATATTTTCTTTGCATCCCCATCAACAAAAAATTTCTTCAAGGAATCACGTATCAATTGGAAGATCAAACCACTTTAATTCAATCAAACACATAAATCACGTATCAATTGGAAGATCAAAACCACATTCATTCAATCAAACGCATGGATCAAGGTATGCTTCCGCTATAATCTTCTCTTAGAATTCAAAATGGAGTTTAATATATGCATGTGATTAGGACTTGATAAAGTTTCATTATGATTTGATAAATGATTATGTTGATAATCCATTTTCACATATTCTATCAAAATCAAGATAGAATACATGAAATATTATTTTAATTAGAGTATAGCAGTATCTGTAGATATCAAATTCGAGGTGATAATACGCTCATACGTTTCTTAAGAGTCCCTTGATGGGTCTTTTTGTCTAGTAAGAATCAATTGATAATATTTTGGTCCGAGTGCATGGCTTAATATTAAATAATTCGATATCATAATCATGGTTCTTCCATCATGTCCAGTTGGACTTATGTGTCAGCTTAAGAACACATATCCAATTTTCCATAACTAAACATCTCTATGATTATTATATTTTTTACTAGAGGACATTTATCATTGCTCTTAACAACGTATGTCTTGGCCTGCCCATTATAACATTTCATCTATAGATAGTTGATGAAGATATGCATACAAATTTGAAGGAGGAATACCAATAAAGACATTTATTTTGTATTCTATATTTTTTTATTTTAGAAAATAATATTATTATAAAATTAATCATACTACTTCTGATTCTGAGTTTTGACAGATGGAATTAGTTGTTCCGTCAATTTAAATCCTAAGCATGCTAGGCATGTTGGTTGGTATTACATGCTAATATACATCTTAAGTCTCAATAGTCAATCCAAGCACGACAAGTTTATCCTAGTCTGAAAAGTCGCCGTCTTATCTTTACTTTGATAGAGCATTATATTGTTCAATCTCTATTTATGTCAAGCAACAGTCGGAGATTTTGTAAATTTAATGTGTATTGTCTTCTATTGTTTTTCTAGAACCTTGTCTTCTTTAGTTTTAGTGCTTGCTTGGCTAAGCTTTTAAATTCTTATAAGTAGAGTCTCAAAGAATGTGGAGTAATGGTATTTTGTAAATTTAATGTGTATTGTCTTCTACTGTTTTTCTAGAACCTTGTCTTCTTTAGTTTTAGTGCTTTCTCGGCTAAGCTTTTAAATTCTTATAAGTAGTGTCTCAAAGAATGTGGAGTAATGGTATTTGTACATCATGTTTTACAAAAAAGATTCATTTACAGATTGATGACATGTAAGAGGGAGAAATAGAAAAAAAAAATGAAGAAGGAAAAAAATGAAATCAATTAATAAGATGTACATTGTCAATATGTAAATCACAACGTACAAATAGAATTAATCAAAATGTGTAAAAATAAAAATTACGAGTCCTAAAAAATATGTGATTAAAAATAATAGACTTTCTAATGACCTAGTTACAGGGAAAGTTGAGGTGACGAAGATTGGTGCTGTGGATATAGAATCTATTAACCTCAAAAGTTGTACCAACATAGGTAATAGATCTCAAGACCTCTCACGTTCACGTAAACTTATTCATGCACAATAGGACAAATAGTTAGCCATACATGGCCATTTCGATGGTGGTAGAGGTGGCGTGCTCACTCTGACGATCAAGTCACACAATATAAGTGATTGAGCATGATAGGTGCTTTAGAAGTGAGCTTTTATGTAAAAAATGGAGTTCGGCATTGGGAGAGTTTATGATAATTATAAAGGGAAAGAAGCAAGGTTATAACTTAAGATTCTAAACTTTCATTACCTTGAATGGCACAAAGTATATCTTTTATAGCAGAAGAGAAAGAATAAGAACCGTAGGATGAAGAGACATGTGGCCTCATCCGAATGGCAGAGACTTCTTTTCATGGGCATAAATCAATCAAATACATTTAATGTTAATACTCTTTTGCCACTCTAAAACCAGACACATAGGGCTTGGACTTGACCCGTTGACTTATTGGGATGGCGGTTAGAGTGAATTTTCACATCAATGACTCATTGAAGATTGTATGAAAGATCTCCTACCGAGTTCCCTAACAATCTCGCCTTGTCCATGAGGGTTCTATTCTCCATATAAGGTCGACTTCAGCAAACGAGTTCGACCTTTCCAAAGGGTTTGACCTCCTAATGGGATCGATATGGAATGTGGACCCAGGTTGTACTTGGGCCTCATTGGAAGAGGCATAACAATAGTCTCGGCTTGGCTCGGCCCGTATGCTCAGGAGCTCGGCTCGTTACTCATGGACCGAGCTCGTGGCTCGTTCGCTGATTCGAGATTTGGCTCACAAGTTCGTCATTTTTTTTAAAGATAAACCTTTTTTTTCAAAAAGAAAAAGATAAACCCTTACGAGCCTACTTTTCACAAGTCGAGCGACTGAGCCGACGAGCCGCTTGGCCCGTTTGCCACCACTACTCCTAAGTTCATATATGGATATTCATATAATGCGTAGACTTTTGAGTTAAGATGTGTTGCTGCTGTGTGTTCCATACTAATTTTTCAAAGTTGTGCTTTTCTGACACTTCCCAATTACGAAGAAGAATAACGTAGCACAACAGTCTCCTAAGTAAAAGCATGGTTATTCATATATTGCATGGACTTATAATATTTGGGATGACTAGGATTTCATAGCAGATACAAACTGATTGTAGATACAGCCCTTTTTATGAAGGCGAGTTTGTTGATGAAGTTGAAACCTATGATAAAGCTAAAATTTGCTAAAACGAGGCCCTTATGTTAGGGCAAGCTTATTTTCTTTGAGGGTAAGCCTATTAATGAAGTTGAAATTGTAATAAGGCTGAAATTTACTAAGGTGAGGCCCTTGCATTGAAGGCATGCCTGTCGATGAAGATGGAGCCTATGATAAGACTAAAATTTGCTAAGGCGAGACCATTGCATTGATGGTGAGCCCGTTAATGAAGTTGAAGTTTGTAATAAGGTTGAAATTTAATAAGACAAGGCCCTTGCATTGAGGAGGAGGATGTTGATGAAGTTGAAGCCTATAGCTGAAATTTGCTAAGGCGTTCAGAGCAATCCTATTAATGAATTTGAAGCCTATAATAAAGCTGAAATTTACTAAGGTTAGGCCCTTTCGTTAAGGGTGATCCTGTTAATGAAGTCGAAGTGATTCATGTCGATCCTTTTAAGCATAGGCGAAATGAAACTATGAAAAGATATTGATCGGACGCGTCCTGCAATGATTTGGAAACTTCTCCATTTCCCAAGATACATCAGCAAGGCCATTCAGTGTTTCTAATACGCGTTTACGTGCCCATTAAATGCGTAATGATAACTGTCTATTTAGACTATCAGGGATAATGTATCCTACATGCACGTGTTGTGCACGAGTTAATATGTGCCCTTGATTCAATTTTATAGGGGCACCTTTTGAGATTTGACAGCTAAGATGAAGGCCACATATGTACATCCTAGATTGATTGTACATGATCTGACAGTTGTGGTTCGACCTCATTGCCTATTAAAGGAGACCTTAAATACATTTTCTCCTTTTTATATGTTGTGATAACTGCTAAATACTCCTCCAAGCAAGAAAATGCTTTCTGCAATTTTTGATGATTTTGATCTATTTTTCGGTGGGCCATCAATTTTCTTTCGTTAAGTCAACCTTTCTGATCTTTGTGTAAGTTGTACTCTCTAATTCCATAGTTTTCAATTTTTATAAACTGTAAAATGGACTCTTCTTTGAAAAACACAATCAAATGGAATTTTCTAGGGGTGAATATGAGGATGATACGTGTTGAGGATGGCATACAACCAATAATTCATACAGAGAGGATTATGGACGTGATGGGGAGTCTTCAAAGTGCCGCATGATTTATAAGGGCCCAATAGACTACAATATTAGTAAGGGCATCCTGTGGCCAACCTATGTTAAGGAGAGTTAATCACTGACCTTCTGGAAGTGGTTTAGGATACCCAACATTGTGGAGATGTTTGTCTAGACTTCTAACGAATGAGCCTGCTTTCCTAGGCAGCGATTCTTTTAGTCAAAATGAGGTTACTTCTACACCCATTCTTTAGATATATACTTGGTGAGGATATGTCCCGACACAACTTCTTCCAAAAGCATGAAGCCAATGGACGTGGGCTTTTCTTATTTGGAAGGAGGTAACTCTTAGTGAGGATATGTCTTAATATGTTTTTTAAATTCTTTTTCAACCCCGACCCTCTAGTGGAAGGAAAACTTTAAGGGGTGGTACTGTATGAACCCTTGGGGTCCATATTCGCCCTTAATCTAGGGTATCCCTACATCCATCATGAACTTGAAATCTTCATGGTTTCGGGTATTGGGTCGTAACAGACTATTTTAAGCCCTTCATCTTCATTTTCTAACTTCATCTTGGTATAGTTGCAGTTAATCGATTTGAGCTGGAACAGAAGAACGGGCTATAATTTGAGCCATATGTGAATTTTCCATGAAAAGGTCCTTCAAGTTTGTTATTGCGAAACAATCCTCTTTATCACACATTTGCTAATGGCCACCAAAGGTATAGCTTATATACATACATGTATTATTTTTGAACCCGATTCGAGTACTAATGCTTTATATTTTTGTAGACAAATATGAGGAACAAAGAATATGTGAAAATCGGACACATTTTTTATGAAGCGCCTTGGCGAGGCAAAAAAGAACAAAATTCACATGACCAACACCTCATTTTACAAGAATCAGAGGGACGCACGCCTCTACAAACTAAACCCAACCCAGAGAAGGGAAAAGTGAAGGAAAAATAAGTGGAAAAGGAGAAAAAGGTATAAAAAGATAGGCCATTGAAGGGGCGCCTCACCATCACCAAAAATATTGGACCACCACCCCCTCCAACCAGGTAGACTACAATAAAGGAGTCTAGGAAGAGGCGCTTGGTCGTCGATCCTACATCCATCCTCAAGTTTGTTGAATCTAATGAGGTGGAGTAGTCGAAGGAGGGCCTTATTAAGAGGCATAAAGAGAAGGGACTAGACCCTGTAGCTTTTGAGATGTTCCCTGCTAAGATCCAGGAGGTCACGAGAGTTTATCACAAATATTAGATTGATAAATATTCTGCGTATGTCGAGACCTACGACTCGACTGACCTGTTGAAGCGGGCATCGCCCTTTGGACTTACTCTCAAGGATTTCTCCTAAATTCTCAAATACAGATAAGGAGGCTGCAGTAGCTGAATAAGGATTTCTTCTAGAAAGTAGCTAACATAGAGGCGAGGTGTTACGCTTTTTATGTAACATAATTATACCGTAAGTGTACGGTCTCAAATTTTGTAATATAAATGTGGAATTAAGATATCGAAACCATTGGGATTGAATATCAAATTAATACTAAGTATTATAATTGTGTAGTTTTTATTTTATCTAGATATCAATTTTTAGAATCAATGTTTTTAACTAATATAACACTTAACTATCGACTAGTTTCTCAATTATCTAGTTATCTCTAATCATTTTTCTCAAGTTTATAAGCAAGAACCCTAAGTTAATTATACTCACTCTCTTGAGTGTCGAGTAAAAACTATTCATAGAATTCCATTTCAATATTTATATCCGAATAAAATAACTAAAAATTATCAAGTTCGTGGTTTTTATGTATAGCACGCATCAAAGATTTTATACCTTCTCTCGAAATGTATGAAACTTAGATTGTACTATTCTATAATCATGCCTAAGTTTCCCTCTCTCGAGTGTCGAAATTTAGATAATCAATTCATTCAATTAGTGGCTAATTAACTGAAATTATTAAACCAATAACATAAATAAACTACAATTGCAAACTTGAAAAACTAATTAGTTAATTATCAAAACATAATCTCAATTTGGTTACATCAAACCCTAAATAGGAATTTAGTTCAAGGCTATAGAAAGAGACATAATCAATTTCATAATAAAAACATGTAGAAAATAAGAAAGACAAAACTATTTTTGGTGGTTGGATTGATCATCTTCTTGATGTTCTTCTTACTTTCTTGATGATTTCTTGCCTCTTGCCATGTTAAATTGTAGTTTAGAAGTATTCCCTCAATTGGTAATTATCTCATCTTGAAGTTCCAAGAGAAGTTGGAGTTGGATTGATATTAAATAGAGACCAAAAAAATTCAAAAATCTTCCCTCACCCAGCGGCGTCCCGGCACCACAAATGTGGCTATGGAGGGTGGTGTTGTGAAAATCAGAATTGTACATTTTTCAATATTTTTATCAAAACTTTTTTCCCGATATCTGATTGAATCAATTCAAAGTGTTTTGGAGAGATAACTCAACATGCTACAACTATAATTGAGATATCATTTTACAATTCGAATGTTTACTATGTCAAAAATGATTCTCAATCTCCTGGTAAAAATCTGGAATATACTTGTGCAGTTGAAAATTGATTTGTGAAAATATTTTGATCATATTTCACTCATTTTTTAATTCTAATTGCATTGGATTGACTCCTAGCAATCTTCAATTATCGTTTTGTGGTTCGAATCAACTACTGAAAAGTTAAAATTGAGTCCTCAAACTTTAGAGTTCATTATTATTTTTTATCGTTATTCACTTATTTCTTTCAATTTAACTTACAAACATTGAGTTTCACCAAATCAACATCAACATCTCCTTGATTCGTGCGAACATCACTATTTTCTCCATGTTTTGTACCATTCACATTAATTCACCTAACCATAAAATAACACGAAGACACAAATCAAAACGTTCCAAATCTCTAAGAACCAAATAGATATTGAGATTAACTAACATTAATATGATGAGTGAAACACACTTATCATGAGATGAAAAGGCTAAAATTCTGAAGCCTCTAAAGTTCATGAGGTTATTGAAGCTGTTAAGTTAAAACATGCTAATTGGAGTCGAGGTTGGGCTGAGAATGAGGATCTGAAGAAGGATGTCCACCTTTGTAAAGTTGAGGTTAATTCTTTAACGAAGAAAGTGGAGAATTTTTATGAAGCGAGTAGGGATCTAAATCTTGAAGTTACCAGTATGAGGAAACAAGTAGATGAGGCTGGAGAGGCATGAGTAACTAAGTACTTGAAGTACTTTTTTGAAATGAACGAGTATGACGACCTCAAATTATATTGGAGGACGGTTGCATACGATAAAGTCTTGAAAATGGTGGTTCTACTGCATCCCCAAATAGACTTGTCTTCAGTAACAGATGGGTTTCTCCTAGAAGAGCTAGCTACACTGACGAAGGACACTATAGATGATTCAATTGAGGATTTAGAAGATAAGCAACAATAGTCTCAGCAGGATGATGACACTACTAGGGACTAGGCCTCTCTTTTCCTTTTTTGTATTGTAGTTTTAAGGTACTTCGTTTCTTCATGACTGAACTCCCTTTATTCCATCTCTATTTTGTTATACTTTTCTTTAATTTGTAAAAATGTTGACGCCTAGACAAACAATACAAAATGATGTTTATATTTGATGCTATATTGAATTTAATAATCTGAACTAATTAGCAACTAATTAATAACTAGGATTGACCCGTTCAACTTGGACTAATGCAATTATTTTGAATAGTCCAATCTCACTCAACTGTAAATGGAATACATAACCAGTATATTTTTTTATGGCGAACGTCGTTACGAACTAGTCTCTCCCTCGGATAATTCTCATATATGACCGATAAAATTCATTTAAGAAAATTCTTGAAACAAATTCTAAATATAATAACTTCGTTCACAGACTATAATATGACCTTTTAAGTAATAATATGAGCCTTTAAGACACTTCAGTACCAAGACATTCGTCAACAAGGGATTGAAATCATGTAAATTTTGTTTGTTAGAGTCCTTGGTAGAATTTTTACTTCTTCGTAAGGGGTGTCTATTTTGTTTAAAGACTTTTTCCATGGCATCTAAATTATACATGAAAGAGTTTTGCCATGCAGGTTTCAAAGTGAGTCCCATATAGATGCATCACACCTCTCATTTCAAGGCTAACTATTTTTTGCAAAGAGATGGCTCTTCCACCCAAAGACTTCGTCCATGGTATATGAGTCATCCATGGAAGGGGTTCGCCTTACAAGTTGCAATGTTGGCCCCATATGGGTGCATCATACCTTTCCTTCTGAGGCTAGTTATTTCTTTACAAGGGGATGACTCTTTCGTGTAAAGACTTCATCCATGGTGTTGAGCCATCTATGAAAGAGGTTTGAAGAGAATGAACTAACTAGTTCTAAAGTGCCATTATTTATAGAATAATTACATAAACTGGGAAAGAGCATCCAGTCGAGATTAGCCATACTCATTGATAATAAATACTTAAGTGCTCAATGTTCCAGGGATGGGACAGTGCCTTTCCATCTAGGCCTTCAATCCTATAAGTGTTAGGCCGTAGTTCTTCTAAGATTTAAAATATGGGTCTTCCCAATTGGGGCCCAATGTTCCTATGCTTGGCTCATTTGAAGATAAGAAAACCTTTCTGAACACAAGGTTGCATCTATAAAATGACTACTTCTTCACCTTTATGTGTAGTAACCGATCATTTTCCTTTGATATAAGGCAATCTTTACTTGAGAATTGTCCATCTTTTCTTCAAAGAAGTCGAATTCATATCTTCTCAACTTGCCATTAGATATTTCTTTGAATTGTAAATGACAAGGTGAAGGCAATTCTACTTCTACTAAGCTCATAGTTTCTGACTCATATGTCATGGAAAATGTAGTTTCTCATGGTGCAGTACGACTCATGGTATGAATTGCCCACAATACTTGGGAGAGCTCATCTACCCAGGCCTCTTTAGATGCATCAAGCTTCATTTTCAAGGGTATACTTGATGGTTTTGTTAGCTACTTCTACTTGGTCATTTTCTTGAGGGTGATGCGGTGTTGAGAAGTACTTCTTGATCCCTAATTCTTCACATATGTCCCTGAACTTCTTGTTATCAAATGTCTTCCATTGTTTGATACAATCGAATGGAAAATCTCGAACTGACAAATAACATTTTTCAAAATAAATTTGGAGGTATTAGCCTTAGTGATTTTGGCCAGTGGTTTAGTTGCAATCCACTTGGTGAAAAAATCAATGGCGACAATTGCATAACTAGCATTGTCTCTTCCCTTTGGCAAGAGGCCTATGAGATCATTTGTCCACTTGGCAAATGACCAAGGACTTGAAACCACTATAAGTTATTGTGAAGGTTGCCTTTGAAGTATCCACTTTTGCAAGTATGAAGTGTGCATCTCTTTTTTCAGAGTTTGTAGGCCTCATCCTTGTTTTTTGGTGGAACCTAGTATTTTAGAAAGTCTATGATTGGTTGCATCAAATATGGTTTTTCTTCAATCTACATCACTTCTTTCCCTTTTGAGATGGAGGGTCTTACGAGGCGCTCAATTGGGACCACTTTAAGCAGCTCGGAATCTTTGCTGTTGTCTAATTTTGAAAGAGTGTCAGCATGGACATTTTCAACATGTGGAATCTGTGCAAGTTCGAAATTTTTAAAAGATGGGATGAGGTCCATAACCTTTTTGAGATACTCTACCATGCTCACATCCCTTGTAGCGAGGTTTCCATTGACTTGACTTACTACCAACTGTGAATCAGTACCAATGAACATCCTTCTTACTTGCATCTATTTTTTTAATCTAAGACCGACTAGAAATGCCTTATATTTGAATGCATTATTGGAGGCTTTAAATCCAAACCTTACTGCACAATTAACCTTATGGCCTTCAGACCTAACTAAGACCACCCCACCCTAGAACCTATCTCCCTAGACGAGCTATCAACAAAAAGGCTCTAAGTAAGGGCTCTACTGAGTCCTTTGTCACCTCCATTTCATGGATATGAAATTTGCAAGGGCTTGCCCTTTAATAAAGGCCATAGATTATAGATGATAGAGGCCATAGATTATAGATGATATCAAATTCACTTAGATCTATAGCCTATTTCATTGATCTCCCTGAAGCATCTAGCTTTTGATGTATTAGCTTGAGTAAAAAGTTGGTTAACACTTGTAAATTGTGGACTAAGAAATATGGCCTCAGTTTTTTTAAAGTAGTAACAAGGGAGAGTGCGAGGTTTTCCATATTTGTATAATGAGTCTCTGTAGATATGATGCCTTACTTACATAATAGATAGACAGTTGGAGATTGCCTTCTTCTTTTACAAGGACTAAACTTATAACCTTTGTAGATACAGCTAGGTACAACAACAATAGCTCCCCAACATTTAGTTTTAAGAGAAGTGGGGCCTATACTAAGTACTTTTTTAGCCCTTAGAAAGTATTTTCACACTCCTTTTTTTAACTCCCTTAAGGACCTTGAAGAAGGAAATGTATTTGTTGGTGGCTTTAGAGACAAACAAGCTTAGTGCTACCACACTCCTTGTGAGGCTCTGTACTTTTTTTGATTTTTGAGAGGACCATATCTCAATTAAAGCATTGATCTTCTCAGGATTCACCCACATCTATTTTTAGTTAACCATATAGCTTAGGAGTTCTTCGGGGGTGATACCGAAGGTACACTTGAGACAATTCAATCTCATCTGATATTTTCTTGATATTTGGAAAGCTGCATCTAGGTGCTTCACATAGTCCATGGTCTTGAGACTTTTTACCAATATGTTATCCACATAGACTTCCATTGTTTTATCTATTAGGTTAGCAAACATCATTTTGACAAGCCTTCGGTAGGTGGCTCCACTATTCTTCAAGTCGAAAGACACCACCTTGTAACAATAAAGGCCTCTATCAATGATGAAAGAAGAGTTATCTTCGTCTGCAAGGTACATTGGGATCTAATTATATCATGAATAGGTGTCCATTCAATAACTCTTTCTATGCGGTGGAATTCACATGTTGATCTATCATTAAGAGCTGGAAGCTATCATTAGCGCATCTTGATTAAAGTTGAAAAAGTCTACACAAACTTTTCACTTGCCATTTTGCTTCTTCACAAAAACTGGATTGGAGATCCATTTTAAGTAGATGGCCTCGCTAATGAAGCCATTGGATATTAGTTTTTCCACTTTTTCTTTCAGCGCCTCTTACTTCTTTAGGTTGAGGGCTCTTTGAGTGACAAACTTTAGGTCAATGTTGAGATGGTGGCAACCAATCTTAGGGTCAATATCCTCCATATCTTTATGCCTCCAAGCAAATATGTCCAGGTTCTTGCATATGAAGCTTTTAGATTCTCTATGGCTTCTAGATTTAATTCATTTCCTACTTGAAATGCTTCAATGGGGTTTTGAGGTTTTACTAGGGATCTTTCCAATTTCTTCACAGGAGCTATCTGGGAATTGGACTCCATAATGCGAGGGTCCAATTCATCATCCATGATCCCTTCTTCAGGGGTTATCTCTTTTTAGAGGTGTCTACCATTTCAATAGCTCTCTATTATTCAAGGATCTTCCCTTTTCTATGTGTATCAAGCATTTCAGTGTTTAACAACACCATGTTAATACCACGAGGCTTAGCTTTCCTTTCTCTTGATCCCATCTAATTGCCTCTAATGGTTGTAATACCATGTTTAATAGGGAACTTCATGCATAGGTGGTGAATAGAAGTTATGGCCCATATCTTTTTTTAATGCACATTAGCCTAATACTCCATGATAGGCTGAGCTGTGATCCACAACAAGAACTCCTTGGAATGGTGGGCTACTAAAAGTGACAACTCCATTTTCTGCCTCTNTCCATGATAGGCTGAGCTGTGATCCACAACAAGAACTCCTTGGAATGGTGGGCTACTAAAAGAGACAACTCCATTTTCACTACAAGAGTAATTTTTTTTCCCTTCGAATGACACTATCTCCAGTGACCTATGCAAATGAGATATCATAGGGATGAGTTCATGATCCACCAACATTTCATCATATGTGGCTCTAAATAGAATGTTAATGGAACTTCCATTGTCAACTATCATGTACTTCAGCCACTTACGTACAACGACATCCTTATTACCAAAGCATCACTGATGAGTGTATTTTACTCATTGATTTAATACCACTTTAACTTGTTATTTAGTTGTTCAAGAGAGTGTTTAGAACGTATTTATGTGTATTTTGATGTCATAAAGGTTGATTGAAGTTGTGAAAAAAAAAGTGTAAAAGAAGGGAAGAAAATGCGAAGAAAAGATAAAAAAGGGCATCACAGTGCCACTGCCATGGCACCACATTTCCATGGCTCTGGAGAAAAAAAGGGCAGAGTTTTGGCACTAGTGCCAGACCATACATAATCGCGATGCCGAAGAGCCACTGTACAGAAATAATGTTTTGATTGTTTTGGACTATTTTCTTAGCCTAATCCGACCCCAACCCTTCCAAAACTTCAAGATGCTATAAATGAAATCCTAAAGATTTCTTTTAGAGGAGAATTGAAAGGGGCAAGTTCAAAAAATCAAGGAGGAGGCAAAGGCATCCCGGCAAAGAAGATTGATTCAACCATCGAAAAAATAGTTTTATATTTCTTCTCTTCATGTTATTCTTTATGAATTGTCTAGATTTCTTCTGTTATATCATGAACTAAATAATTTTTCTAGGGTTTGATTAGTCAAAACTTGAGGATATAATTTGATTTTATCTTAGTTTTTTCTATGAAATTTTATAATTCTATTTATTTGTGTTGTTGATTTAATGCTTTCAATCAATTGACCGCTAATTAATTGATTAGATACTAGTTAATTCCAACACTTGAGATAGGGGAATTTAGGGGCGATCATAACAATAACGCAACCTAGATTATATAGATTTCAAGAGAAAGTATAGAATCTATGAAACTTGTTCCATCTAAGAACCACGATCTTGATAAATCTTGATATTAATTCAAAAAAGAAATATTTGAATTAGTTTTTAGGATTAATTTTTACCCTACACTCGAGAGTAGGGGTAGAATTATATTATGGTTCTTGCTTATAAACATGAAAAATTGATTACAGATAGCTAGGTTTTTGAAAATTATACTTGATAGTTAGGTGGAATCATAACCCTAGACTTTCTCCCATTGATAAATTCGTAAAACTTGCATTTATTCGTTGAATTCGTCACAATCATCCATAGTTTAGATAAACCATTGATTCAAAAATTCAATCATCTAGATAAAATAAAGACTACACAATTATATTACTTAGTATAAAATTAAATTACAATCCATGTGAGTTCGATATCCCAAATTCATTATTATATTACAAAATTTGAAATCGTACACTTGTGGTATATTTATGTTACATAAGATGCATAACATGTTTTGGCACTGTTGCCGGAGATTGTTCAATTTGATTTTTTGATATTGCTATAAAGTAACTTTTGTTTGAATTTAGACTTCATTACTTTTAATTAGTTTGTTGTTCTTGTTGCACGTTTATGAGATGATCGAGGAATCTCAAACTACTACCCATTGATCCTAAACCAGAACGCACTTTCCATTTTTCAAGGGGTTACAAAGAAACGAATGTGAAACAATGGAAGAACAATAAGAACATGCAATTAATTAAAACAATCAACAACAGGATATTAGAGACTATGCCAGCCTAGTTGTTAATGATAAATACTCCGACATTGCATGCCAGGTAGTGGCTGCAAATAACTTCGAACTTAAGCAATGATTGATACATATGGTTCAACAAAATCAGTTTGGGTGATCTCCAACAGATGATCCTAATGCTCATCTTGGTCATTTTCTCGAGATTTACGACACCACGAAGATGAATGTCATTATTGAAGACACAATTAGACTCCGTCTGTTTTCTTTCCCTTGAGGGATAAAGTCAAAGCATAGTTCCAATAATTGGCTATGGATCCATTACAACTTGGGAGAGGTTAGCTCAGAAATTCTTTACCAAATTTTTTTTCCCTTCCAAGGCTACTCAATTGCTGAGTGAAATTGGCCAGTTCAGACAATCAGACTTTGAACCATTCTACGAGTCTTGGGAGAGATTCAAAGATCTAGTTAGAATATGCCCTCAACATGTTTATCGAGATTAGATGAAAATGGAAATCTTCTACAACGGGTTGAATGGTAAAAAATATACAATAGTTGATGCTGTAGCATGATACCTTGATGTCCAAGACTGCAGATATGGCTTACTCCATGTTGGATAAAATAGTCACCAACAGCTACCAATGACCAAGTGACCTTTCAAGTGCAAAGAAAGTTGCTGGCCTTTATGAAGTAGAACCCATTACAGCTCTTGCAGCTTAGATGTCATCACTCTAACCTAAATAACAGTATCAACTTCACAGGGAACTCAACAGAAAGTAGATTCTATTATGGATGCTTCCAGGAGATTGAGATGAAGAATGAGCAAGTTCAATTTGTGAATGCCCCGATCTTCAACCAAAGAGGAAACTACCCAGTAAATTACTACAATCTAGGGTTACGATACCATGATAATCTATCTTATGGTAAGACCAGGAATGTAGTGCAACCTCCACCTGGGTTCAATAATCAGGCTTCTGAAGGAAAGACATCACTAGATGACATTTTAGGAACCTTTATTTCTGAGACTAGAGTGAGATTCAACAATGGCGAGTCAAGACTTGATAACATCGAAACTTACATGACCAACATGGGGACCACAGTGAAGAATCTAAGAGTACATATTTGTCAGCTAGGATCTAGAATAAATCTCCAATAGAAACGGAAGTTTCCTAGTAACACCGAGGTAATCCCAAGGATGCATTGCAACGCTATCACACTAAGAAATGGTAAAAAGATTGGAGAGAGCAAGCCTATAGAGGCCTTGGTTCCTATACCTGATTCGAATCTTGTTGAAGAAAACCTGGTTGAGCAGTAGATTGTGCAAAGACCACGAAGAAGGATTATAAGCCTAACTCAATTTCATTCCTAGACAATCTACCAATCTTAAAGCCACAACTGTTATGTCCACATAGTTTATTGAAGAATACATTTGATGAGCAGTTTGCAAAGTTCCTATAAGTCTTCAAGAAGATCCACATCAACATTTCTTTTACAGATGCCTTGGCATAAATGCCAAATTATGCCAAGTTTCTGAAGGAAGTGATGTCAAAAAAAAGAAGTGGGGGAGTTTGAGACGGTAAAATTGACAGTAGAGTGCAACACAATTCTCCAAAAGAGCTCCCTTAGAAATTGAAGGATTCATGCATCTTTTCATTTCCATGCACAATTGGTGAGTTAACCACTGATAAGCCATTGCGTGATCTAGGGGCTAACATCAATCCAATGCCCCTCTTTTTATTCAAGAAATTGGGACTTGGAGAAGTGAAGCCGACTACTATCACTTTGCCACTAGCTGATAGATTCATCACATATCCCAGATAAATAGTTGAAGATGTGTTGGTTAAAGTTGATAAGCTCATCTTCCATGTGAAATTTGTGGTTTTAGATATGGAAGAAGATCAAGAATTACCATTAATTCTTGGTTGGCCCTTCTTCATAACTGGGAGAACTCTGATTGATGTCTGGAGGAAAACAAACACTAATGAAGAGCAAGTCATGCTCAATATTTATCAAATAAAGAAATCCTCAGAAAAAGTCAACACTTACCATATGGTCCAATCAATTGATGTAGTGGAGGGTAAAAATTTTAAAAAGAGAATTTTTCTATAACCCCTAGAGCAGTTCATAACAACCAATTACTCAAAGATTGATACAATTACTATTGGAAACTACAAAGTAACCAAGGAAGTGGTGAATTTCATCTTAGCTCAAGAAGTAGATCCACGAGACAAAAAGAAGAACTACATTGTGAACCTTTGAAACCTCCCAACGTTATCAAATCAAAAGAGGTTTGGAAGGCTATACTGGAGTTGAAACTATAAAACCTAGGCACTTGGATTATCTTAAGTTAATGATGTTAAAGAAACTCTTTTTCGGAGGTAAACCAAACTTTCTATCTCTCTACCTCTTGGTTTTTGATATTAGTGTAAAATTTTAGTTAATAATGAGTTTTTTTTTATAGGTAATCTCAAGTTTGATGGAGAAGATAGATTAAAAATCCATCAAATCCAGCATCATATAACAGTAACGCCATTGGCAATGTAGACGATTCAGGAAAGTTCTCCTCATTTTCCTTTAATTTCAGATTGGGGACAATGTTTAGTTTAAACTTGGGGTGAAATATAAAAAAATTGTCTAATTGCCTTAGTTCTTTTTATTTTGTGTGATTTAGAAAAAATAAAATAAAATAAAATTGAATGCTTGTTTGAGTTAGATAGTCTTGCCGACATTGATGTAAATAATTTAGAACATGTGTTAGTTTATGAATTGTGGATAAATTATGTGCCTCCGTTAATTTTTTTTTATTTTTTGCTTACTTATGTGGAACATGAAATACCTATGCACGTGAATTGAGTATAACGTTTGACGGGAATAAGTTAATTCATAAATGATATAGGTTGAATTAGTGGACTTAGAAGCTAAATCCAAACAAACACTAAACTAAAATTCTCATCCTTTAACTGACTTTAGGATAGTTTGGATGGTTGAACTATTGTAGGGAAACTTATAGAAAGATGTGGATTCCATCTGTGTTAAACTTTACATGGATTGTCTAAAATAATGAGATAAAATTAGGTGAAACCCTTAAGTTAGAGGTCAGTTTTCGAGAATGAGTATTGAATAAAGGGCATTGCACTAATTATTGCATAAAAAGGAAAAAGCTACCTTGTTGTGAAACTATCCTAAAAGATCCCAATGAGGACAACTATAAAATCTCATTGTGAAATATCTTTTCGTAGCCTTTATGACTCGAGTACTTGAGCCTGAAAAAGTTTAAAACTCGATGTCCTAAATTCATCTGACTTGGGAGTCATCGACCAAAAACTCGCTACATGAGTCATTTAGAAAGCTTAATGAAGAGAAGTCCGACATAAGATTAATGAAAACATATATTTGATAAAGTAGGTGCATGAAATAGAAAACGCGCTATATGCCTTGATTAAGACTCAAACACTTGTTTTTGAGGACTAGACCTTTGATAATGGGTTAACTTGGTTGAGTTTTGGAGGTTGAAACAATCAAAAATCAAGAAAATCAACATTTGTTGATATGTTGAACTACAACCAGTTAAGTCCAACAAAACTGAAGAGGGTAAGGAGTAGTGATTTGAAAATCAACATTAAAAAAAAGAAAAAAGAAGAAAACAAGTTTGGGGGTTTGTAAATCCCACGGGCAAAGTAAGAAAATATAAGAATTTTAAGGTAGGTAATTGGATCAACTTGTTATTGTACTGCATTGCACTTAATTCTTCACACGAGTATCCATTTGCTTTGAATGCGTAAGAAGTAGCATGTGCATTATGACTTTGAAGTGATTCATGAATTTAATTTAGTATTTCGAACTCTGAGCCATGAAGGTAAGATACCTAGCAAGATTTGTTTATTTAGTTGTTATTGTGTGTTCGTTAATTATTTTCTAGTAATCGTGTTTGCTTGAGGACAAGTAAAGCATTAAGTTTGGGGGTGTTTGATGAGTGTTCACTCATTATTTTAATACCACTTTACCTAGTTATTTAGTTGTTCTTGAGAGTGTTTAGAATACATTTTTGTGTGTTTTGATGTTGTGATATAGATTGATTGAAATGGTGAAAAAATGTGTAAAAAAAGGGAAGAAAACGAGAAGAAAAAGTCACAAAAGTGGCATCATAGCGCCACAGACATGGCGCCACAACGCTATTGCGCAAGAGAAGAAAGGGCAAAGTTCGGCGTCGCAGGCCCAAAAAGAAAAGAAGAAGACCAGAATTCTGGCACTGCAGTGCCATACCACACTTAATCACGGCGCTGCCGTGTGAAAATAATGTTTTGATTTTTTTTGACTCTTTGTTTTTACCCAATCCAACCCCAACCCTTTCAAGACTTCAAAATACTATAAATACAATTCTAATGACTCTTTTAGGGAAAATTGAAGGGGACAAAATTCAAGAA
>CAIGRP010057641.1:0-20856 GCA_903798385.1 Fraxinus cuspidata | reverse complement strand
TTGAACAAAAGAAATGGTCTTTTATAAAAGTAATTAAAATTTGAAGTATATTTCCAATTACGAAAAATAAAAAGATGCAGGGCCTAATTTTCACTGAAAGGGGGGCCTATGCGGACCTGAGAGTAATGTCACGGTTATGAACTGCATGCCTGATTAGACTTATTAGCTGACTGTCACGTGACGTTTCTTGGAGCCTAATTATAAGAGACGTAACAGTTACTACACAATTCATAACATGGATTGCCACATGAATAACACGAGATGTAATAAAAATTAAATACATGGATTGAAAGTTGTATTCATTGTAAAGAAATCACATACACCGTAATTTGCCCAAAAATTTTATCAAAAAATTGTTTACACGTTAAAAAATTGCATAGAAATCAACTGTCGTATTTTTATTTATCTCATTTTATGTTATAATTTTGAAATATTTAATAAAAATCAATATTTTTTCAACTCACCCCGTATTTTTTCCCTATTTGTGTAATTGCTCAATTATATATATATATATATATTTTTTTTTTATTTATTTTTTTTTTTTCTCGTTAACTATCCAGATTATTTCAAAAATATTAGTGGCTCGGAAATAAAGCTGAGTTAGGTGCGCTCTCCTGAGCTTAGAAAGGAACCCTTCACTTACAAGATTAAAAGCAAAACAAAAGCACCATCGCTAAACGGTTCGCATTTAAAACACTGAAACCTAATCCATACCGTTTTATAATTATTCGGCTTGTACAAAACCGTTTCTTTGACTAGTATTTGAAGCACCGAATCACAATTTATTAGACAGTTTTGATTCGATTTTCTCTTATTTTATCTTTAAACCCCCCAAAAGTATCTTGATCTTGTCACCAATTGCGTACACGGCATGAATTCAATCTGCTTCTGGACAGAGTAGTCTTCCAAACCCCACCAAAACCGAATATGTTTGGTTTCCAACAAAATTGAATCTTTACAATTGATTCCTTCTTTATTTCTTTGTATTTCACTCAATAATTTAATAATTACAATCATGGTATAACTATATTGCTTCTGTGAATCCAATCCACATAGGAATTTGTCTCAAGTTCCAAAACTTTGTCACGACACTTCATCCAATTTGTGTTTTCTACTGCTGAAATCTGCTCCAAATGATCTCTCCACAATCACTCCAAAATAAATCTTAACAACGGAAAAACACCCCTCTTCACAGCTGATTTTGGTGCCGGAGCAGGTGCCGGAGAAAGTGCCGCAGTCCCAAGTGCCCTTCTAGGCAACATCCCCACTTCTATTCCTCCGGAGCCCTTGTATTGCCCTTCCACAACCCTATTTTTCTGGTCTAAGATGCTCTCATGTCCCTCATCGCCACTACGGGAATTACTTTTGCTTTCTGTAATACATACATTAAAAGACGAAGAAAACATAAGATAATTGAAAAGAATAAGAAAACAAGGTTTAACACTATAAATAGATATATTTATGCAGTATATTTAATATACCATGAAATTCCAGGCGATGTTTAGCAGAGGCAGACAGACGTATCAGCACCGGAGTGACAAAGGTGAGGACAACCCAGAAAGCTAAAATCACAACATATGCTCTTACATTCATTGTCTGAAATTTTAATATACCTTGAAGGCTTGAAATCCCTGTAGGATGCCTCTATTTAGCTGCAATACTTGGCAGTTGGAGAAGACCCTTTCTTACTTAGCTGGCCAAGTTAGAGAAACAATCACATTATAATGTCAAATAATTCCAAACCACCCAGTGTTCAATTGGTTATATATATAGAATATAACATGTGCTTCTCGTTCTAAGCACGCCATAATCTTTTTGATTTTTGGTGTTCAGTTGTTGGAAGTTGTTACACCAAATATTTGTCTGGCATCTCATGTCCTATTCAAGGTCTGATATGGAATCTCCACTAGTCATTTTCTTGAGGCCATAGCTAAGACTTCATACCGTCACCCTGTCATGTGCTGCAGCCCTCGACCTTTCTGATTTCCCCGATCCAGTACTCCTTAGAACAAATCCACAATCTCTTATCTAACGAATAAGAATTCGCTATAGTTTTAGTTCATTCATAAATATTCTTGAATTATGTACAGATGCAATTCTTTATTGCATGACTAATTGTACATTAGTATTCCTTTACACGTATAAAAATAGATACAGCCGGTACATAAATCATTTTTTGCAATTTGATTCTGTCATTATCACAACTCAAGAATTTAATACAACTGGATCTTTAGGAATCATAACCAAGACGGTTTGTCTTGGTCTAACCCTCCCTATTTCTAACAAGTTATACTAAGATTACATCGTTCTTATAAATGACAAACTTCATTAGATCTAAACAAAGACATGCTCTAACCACCTAAGTCGCCATTCCATCAAGTTATCCTCTACCATTAGTCTTGGATTCTAATATGATCAAACGTCCATTCTAATATTTCCGCTATGTAACAGAAAAAGTACGTGGCCAAAATATAACTCAAAAATTGAATTATGAGAAACCTTGAAGTAAAGTATAACAAGGACAATAACAAATTACTTGTTCAAGGGGGAGAACTCATCTAGAGAAGGAAATAGACAGCTGAAGCAATTAATATATAAAAGGTCAAAGGTAACTTGTTTATACTCCACCTAATATGCTATTCTGGAATTCATTTAAAACTATTGATCAAGCTATATAATATCCTCAATCTACTAGTAGAAGAAGAATTTGAATTGAGTTCTCCAGAAGATTTATTAACCTCGAAGAGAAGTCAACGTCATTCTTTTGTATGAAACTTGCGCATCTCAGGGAAGGGGGAAAAAAAAAAGTGACAGATTAACCATCTCTCTGAAGGATGGCAATGTCTTAACTATTACGCACATTTAACAAACAAGCATAGATATGTAAACAAACTAACTAAATCTTATTTTCAACAAAAAGCATAGATACTTAACAAACATAAAACTAAATCCTATTTCCAATAATATAAAGTCAGCCACACAAATTCTTTCTTCATTACATTCGATTCATCGCTACATCTTCCAAACCCTTTCCCAATGATTACTCTAATGAAATGTTAAATTTGACTGCACGTGGAGTTTATGATCCCCAAAAGTGATGAACCCAATTAACCTATAAATCTATTCAGTTAACTTTCCCCAGACAATCCAAAGACACCAATATTCTTGATTACCATAAAACATAGTACAAGGCATAAAAGAAGATACAAACAGATTTTAAGAAGAAAATAGATGAGTTCTAACCTGGACAACCATATCTGCAACAGGCAAGGCAGGAAACATAAAAATTTGTGGACATTCTCCATTGTTTACAATAAACTGATTAATAGTAACATATGATGCCAAATTGTCTTGAAATGTGAGATATAAAATCATATATTTCAGAAATTAGTCACATGATATGCAACAGAATATAGAAAATTAGACATACACTTCCACATTCACAATAACAAATCATGTTTATTACAAGCATGTCTAAGTTTAAACAAATGGAGTGTTTACAGACTTTAAATATACATTTGAGATTAATAATCCAAGAAGTTTAGTAACAAAACTACAAAGTCTACATAATTCCTGTCAAACGTGTGAACGTGTACTTCCAACTTCAGTCTTTTCTATGAACCTTTGTACTTTCAGCAGACTTCTTCCCAGAATAGCTCTGTACAAAAGTGTTTTTTAAAGAAAAGAGAAGCCATTATATATAATTTTCAAGATATACAATTTTCAAGATACATACATAAAGTAGAAGATATTGACGTTTCAAGAATTTGTTAAATAAAAATAAACTCTCACCTGCTTTCCAATGTTGAATGGAATGTATCTGTACTTGATCATGTGTGTAATTTGTCGTTTCATTGTTAGGAATAACAGAAAGAACCAGTAAAAGAATAAGATGGGCCAGAAAACTGGGACGTCGAATATAGAAATAAAGGTCATTAAAAAGGCAACACAAAAAGCTTTTGTTATCGCATACCTGAAACAATGAAATGAATGGTAAACAAAAGTTTGTCAGGAAAAGAAAAGCAGAAATTTTAATAGAAAGAACTCGCAACAGAGTGAAAGAAGATGGATCATGGCCACTTGTGCAGATATTTCCAGTTGCGCAATTTTTAATTCAATAATCTAAAACGAATGGGGTATGTATTTCTCGGTTAACTAACATTAAAAACACATCAATCCCAATTCTTGTTTTCCCACATATTTGAGGTAGCTTTGTGTTTGGATTATGTAAATTAAGATTATTCAATTAATCAGTTATAAAAAAAAAAAATTTTAAATCAATTATTTTGGACTCTTCGAATTTTAATAATTTTATCAACATTTATCGTCCTAAACAGCCAGCTTAATAAATATTAGAAGTTAATTAATCAACTAACAAATCCAAACTAAACAATTGGACCCAGAAATAATAGATAGTCAGGGAGGATGACCAGAACAAATTTTATGTCACACTTGCTTTTCATCTGTACCCAGTTTTTCCAAAATGATGTGCTTGTTTGGGTTTCATTATAATCTCATTATAAGTTGAAGTCAAAATCAAATATTAATTTATCCACACTTTTCGTGGGACTACATAACTTAATTATAATGAAACCCAAACGAGCACGTTATATCAGAAAGACCATGGCAAATAAAAAAATTATTCATCACCAGCTGTACCAGGTCCAGATGTAGATATTACAATGTCATATTTCCATGTTACTAGGTCTGAATTGAATACTATTCATTCTTGGTCTTACTACACATGATTAGAACAACCAAGGCTTCATTTTTAAGAATGAACAAAATAAAGATAGACAATCTGTAACAATAAGAGTCATAATCTGTAACTTACAAGAGTCGTAGTCAATACAAACATGGAACAAAAGTCAGTACCATTGTGATTAGAAACTCAATCCTGAGCACATTAGCTAAGCTTAAAAGTAAACCTAAGAGCAATACTATCTAGCACTAGTCTGTGTCAGTGGGGTCCACTATCTACAATTGATAACCATGTAGACTGTAGAGCTCAAAGCCACAGACTCAAGTCACTTGTGCTAAAAGCATTATTCTTAACGTAACACATTTTGAAAGTGGCTCTTAACTTATTGCAAAATAAGTAACTTGCTCATTTCCCGCTTTGACTAATAAAAATATTATTTAACTTAGAACTTAATTATTTACTTTTTAAGGAAATTGTTTAAGCTAGGCCTAACATGTTCCTAGTTTAAGAAAGAATATGTAAAGCCATATTGGTCACTAATTGTTGTTGAAGAGACAGGCATGAGAATTGGGGCATAAAAACATAACTAGGAAAAACATGTCCATTTACTGGAGCCATATAGGTCTCACCAGAACTTGAATTCGGGCAAGCGACGAATGAAGGGTCTGAACTCATCAGAGTCTTTAGTTGGCAATGAAGTTCCATCTAGGGCTTCAAGCTCCGGATCAACCTTTGGGGACATAAACCCAATAAGCAAATTCAGGATATAGATTCCAATGCCATACGAGACAACATAGAATCCCTGTACATAATAAACACGCAAGACATAAACTGCAGCAGCAGCTAGCGTTCCAAACCACCGGCGAGTTATGTGAGGAGCGGATCTATCCAAATAATACTGGAAAGCTCTCGAAAAGTCATTTCTCCACTTGGCTAGTGGTGTCAAAGGTGGCACATTATCACCCACAACTTCTTCCATTATAATCAGTCCAAACCTTCCTGTAAATCCAAGATAACAAATGAATGTGATAAGACATTGCTTGATAATAAAGTAAAAGGATAAATAAACTAAAAAGATGTTTCTAAGTTTTACAGATGTTTATAATGCACACAAGCAAATCAATTGTCAATATGAATACCAGAAGTGAAACTTTCATCAGTCGAATAAATTGTAACTGCAAAAAATCCTTTGCGAAAAGTTCATAACAATTCTGAAAATAACAAACATGGAAAGAATTTAGAATATATTGATGCGTTTTAGCTTTAGATCATTTTACCAGATTAAATCAGAAAAAAATTAATCAAATCACTTCTAATATTTCCATAGGGAGCTGGATACCTGTTATCACACCAAAATCGGTTATGGGAATCATAAAAATTGATATTTCTATCACTATTAACAATTTATAACCAATTCCAAGACTTTTAATAATACGAACTTCTTAACTTGGACTCTTCAATCTTCAACTATTCGTGCAGCTATTTGAAATAAACAAGCTAATGTTAAAACTGAATTCGGCAATTGAATTACAAAAACAAATGTACAGTACATATGCACAAGCATACATAGTATAGATACACAGAAAGAGGAAAAATAATCAGAGAAACAAACCTAAATTTAGGGATATGAACAATCCGATAAAGAAATCAAAGGATTCCGAGGCGGTTTTACTGTTTGACCACGGCAACTTCACGCAATAAGAATAACAATTCGATTTTCATCTGAGTTAAGGAATTTTACAAAGGAAATTTTGCATTATTGGTCCTTAAGATAATGGTCTAGTAGTGAATAAGTCTCCAACTTTTGGAAAGTTGAAAGTAATGTTTCACCTTTTACTATAACTAACAATAGTCCAGAAAACCCGTCCAGATCCATGCACGTCCTATTTTAGGGTTAATTCCCTAAATAGTCACTGAGTTGTTCTTAAAGTTCCCAAGTGATTATTGAACTTCAAAACTATTCTCACTAATCTGGTACATCATCCATCACTGCATAAACGACACTTTCAAAATTAAAGGAATTTGATAACATGTTTAATGGTATGATTAACGTGGCACACATTTGGAAACTATAAATTAAATTTTTACTTAAATCATGTTATAATTAGTTAGAAACTATAATAATCCAGCTCATAAAGTTTGTGAAAATCAGATTTCGAAAAACTCTATATCTGGATAAAATCACGCATTCAACGATCTTTAAAACAATTCAAATATGCATTGGACGATTTGTGAATAAAAAATGTCACATACCTGTAGACCCATGCTCAACGTCATCAAATCTTTCCAATTTTGCAGACGTCGTTTACACAAAAATGGATGGGATACCAATTTTCAAAATTAAGATTTTTAAGTCTCATGTCCTCGTGGGAACTTTGAAAAAAATTCAGTGGCCATTCAGGAAATTAACCCTCCAATTTTATGAACTTTTAAGTTATGTTTCAACTTGAGTAGGTGCCCAAAGGCCACGTGATTATTGTTGAAACTTTTTCAATTTTTTAAGGCATATAAGTCGCCTTCTGACTTTTCAAAAATGAAAAGGAAACTCCATGAAAATGAAAAATGTGTTTTTAAGTTTAGGCCTGTTTGATAGCCATTAAAATTAAAAAACAAAGTTTTTAATAGTAATTTTTTTTAAGAACGTGTAGTCTAAAATGTGAGGAAAAGTTTTGAATTTACGCACAAAATATTTTATTGTATTATTGTGTGATTGAAATGAGTACGTAAAAAAATAATTTTTGGATGATGGTTGTCAAACAAGGGTTTAATTGAAAATCAATGTGACTCCATTTAAAATGATGTCTCATCTTTCATAGTATCATTATCATGCGAAAACACATTTAACTCGATTAAAAGTCACCTAACTCGACTATTTTATGGAGCTATTGGATCTCATGCAAATCAACATTTGGTGAAGATTGCCGAGCTAGGTAGTCAACTAACTCGACCATTTCTTCAAGTTGACATTCTGTCGAGCATGTTGAACCAAACATTTTCCCATTGATCTCTGTCATCGAACTTTTTGAATTTGATGTCGTACTAGTAGAAAACAATTGCTAAAGTTGAGTACATCAAGGAGTCCATGAAGATTACTTTGTACAGAAAAATTATCTAAAAATTCTATAATTATCGAGATTATACCTTCATAAATTACGACTTCAAATTCTTGGAAAAGAAAATTACATTAAAAAAAAACCGCTTATTTTCATTAAACCTTCTCAAAATTTAAAATTCTTTTGGAAATTTGACATTCTTGATTGATAATTAACGGTGCATTAGTCTTATTTTATGATAGCGTTCTTAATGCAACGTTACACATTTCCACTTATATTCTCTCTTTAAAAAAGCATTCTGTAGTGCCCAAGAATTGTTGATCAAGTATAGATATACTCCGTTGTATACCCAGATTTTGGAAATTATAAAGAAACCGTACAAATAAATTAAAATGGAAAATAGTATATGCTAAAAAAATACTGAAATTTCCACAGTTAGATTACGGTAGTAAGACATGTATATAATCGTTTACATAATGGCTTACATGATGTTATTGGATCATAATTTCTTCAACCAAATAAAAAAAAAAGAAGTAAATTCTCCACTCTCCTTTTGACACATCTGTTTGTAAACCATTATATAACTTCAATTATGTACAAGTAGCATTATTCGATAGATTTTAATTATCATCATACTCGTCTCAGATTTGGAAAATAAATTAAACATGTGACAGTATATCCAATATCACAAGACCTCTCAAAATTTATATTTTGTAAATTTTTTAAATCATTTTTGGATATGTCCAATGACAACTTGGATCCTTACCGCACGTGGATCCTAAACAAATTTTTCCGAACTTAAAATAAGAAGGGAAGACTGCATATGGCAATCAGTATCAATGACTGACCTGAAAAGAAGATCTATCCTTTTCTTCTACTATAGAAGCTTGAATGGTCGGTCATTGGTGTGTGTGAGACCCAGAAATGTAATCATTTCGCAGCTTTCCATCCACTTTCTTGTCTAGAGAGCTACCAGCCTTCCTCTTACGATTGGCTAACCTTGGTGACTGATATCCTCTGTCGTCATCAAATGGTTCGACTTCCCCTTCTTCTACAGTGTGAAAATAATCCGCACGTCCATCTCCAGATGGGTGATGAGAGTTCTCATGCTCTGACTGATTTGTAGGTTTGGGCCAGTTCTTTTTGTTTTCTCGCTTAATCTTCTCGCGCTCACCAGGCAATTCAACATCCTCCAATTCTCTCTCGAGTTCGTCCATAGGGTCTGTTTTACGATTTACGTCTCCACGGGCTTTCCTCCGTTCCAGAGCTGCTTTAACCTTCTCTTTGTCAATCTTTTTCATAGCATCTTGAGGTGATTGGGCAACTGTACCATCCTTGTGGGCCAAATTTCTGCTACTGTGTTTATCCTTCAGTTCCACTGCATCCCTTGTTTCAAATCCCCCAAAACTCCCGTCTCGATCTTCATCAACATGTTCGTCAGACCCAAACCTTGATTTATTCTGGCTCTCCTCCAAGTTCACCTTATCAGGCAATCGTTCTCGTTGATGGTGTTGGGAGTCATTAATATCACCATCTCCCTCGTGATCTGGAATGCTTTTCTTTTCAATGTTCCCATAGTCATTGTCTCGAGTCTGGGTGGTTCTTGGCAGCCCATCATGATCATCAGCATGTGAAGCCTTTGATGTAGCCACTACACCATGAGAATTTCTGTGACTAGTGATGTGCTCTTCATTCACGGGAGCTTTTAGTGGAGGTCGTTGATTGCCTCCAGTGCTCCCTTCCGCTTCACTAGCCTGAGAAGGTGGTACTCTATTTTGTTCATACAATTCTAGCATCTGATTGCTGACCTCTGCAAGGAATAAAGTCTCTGGTCAAAAAGGAAATATCTCTAATTAACTCAGAATTTAATGTGCAATGAAATTATAGCATTCCTATTGAATACATCATCCCTCGATTTCCCTAGTTTCAATGAGAAATCAAATTTAGTTCAAAACACAATCTTTTAAAAAAAAAAAAAATCCCACATTCTAGTTAGGTGAGACTTAAAAAACATGATACTGATACTAAGACCACAACCCTGATCTGCACACTGCTGTCAAAGGAAGTCTAAACACAGACCCTCCAATTGGCGTGGAGTGACGTCAAACTCCTGCCACCAAACCTTCTCACCATCAGAAGGGAGCTTTACTTTGAGGAATTTGGCAGCAAGAAAAATAGCACCTGCTGCAATGTGGTGGGGCTTAAACTGCAAGCATAGAGAAGTCCGAAGCCTGCATGCAGCTTTCCCCGTGTCAAAGGAGGAAAAATGGCCCAAGGATTGGCACTATATTAGAACTATAACAAGCAAATATACCATACCCATCATTAACAAAGTTCCATGCAACTTGAGCTAGGGCATTTTGAGCAACCTTGAATTTTTTTATTGCCTCGACAAGGGGTTTATACGGATGGAGTACATTGAGATCAAAAGCTAGAGTTCCAAGAACAACCCTCTCTCCCAGTAAAATAAGTTCTTTTTGTTGTTCATATACCTCCTGCAAGGGATACAACAATATCAAATACCTGTAGACAGTACAAACACTACAAACATTCCATGAAGATCAAGCTCAAGTAGTAGTATCTCCAGTAAGAGAAAACCAATAGTAAATAGCATTCCAGATCAAAATAGATGATATTATTATGTACATAGAAAATCATAATACACTAACTTGTCACAGTACAATTTTCTTTAGTAATAGGCCTCTAAGAAATAGAAAAGGTCAAACTCACGAGAAATAAAGGAACCAGACCCGGTAGCAGTAAAGCCAATATCGGAGATAATGAGTACAACAACAAAGAACACACCTTTTGCTTGATCCTTTGCACAGCTGCAGGATCCTTCTTATGAATGATTTCATACGACACTAGTATGACATCTTTCAGAGGTCGAGGAGTTTCTTCAACTTTGCCAGCGAGGAACATACATACCGTGGCAATCGTCTGCAAAAAGAGAACAAGAAATCACGCACAAACTATCGATTTTGTTTACAGAAATGTCATCGAGAAGTTAAGGCTAAAGCGAAGTCTTAAAGTGTGTACATAATACTAGCAATATGCCAAAAATTATTGAAAATAAGGGTGGGTCAGATTATTGTCGAGACTAGCAATATGCCCTAGGCTAAGCAAGCTGATTTTAAAATGAAGAAGAGTCGTAACAACAGGAGAAAATAATAGAAGACAGTTAAAAAGAATGGTGAGGAAGAAAAAGAGAAAGAAAGAAAGAAGCACAAAGTTTTTAAGTTTCAAACCGCAGCTTAGTATTCCACTATCCTAAAAGTATTAAATCAAGATTTCTATTTTGAAAATGAAAATACGTTTAGCCTTACAACGTTATTCTAACATTAATATTCTTTCATTTGATTTATTGACATACAAAGTTCTTAATAGCAGCCTTACGATATTTCAGATCTTAAAACTGGAAGGAAAAAAATGGAATAAGATGAAATAAGCCATCAAGGAATCAACACCTTAACAAAATTTAAATTATGATTCTTATGTAATGAGTTTAAAACTGCTAATTTGAGTACGTTCTTAATCGTCCAATATCATTTTCATACATATTTTAAATATAGCACACACAATACCTTCATCAAATAATTACCTACAAAACTTAGATAAAAAATTTGTTCTCTGTGCTCAAAACATACAAAACTAGTTCAGAGAGAATCCTGAGTCATAATTTTTTAATGGAAGTAGAAGGCAAGGAAATGTAAAAGAAAAACTGAGAAACAAAACAAGAAGACTTGGTAAGTAGAAGAACTGCAGTGCTGTGTTGCAACTGTAGCTGGTGAGTTTCTACTGTTGAATGAACAGTATACACAGACCCCAATACATACATAGTAGGTTTTATTCGAGCCCTTTTATTTTCATAATTCATCTCTTATTTGTTGGAGTTTTCTACTTTCCTTGTTCTTCTCCTCTTGTTTCTGGTGGAGCATTAATGTGATGTTCATATGTTCTTGAATACTTCCTATTGAAACCAATCATCTTCGGGGAACAAAACAATGATAAGAGAAGATGTAGAACAACATGAAAACACAAGTGGAAGTGCAGATAATCATACTAGAAAAAGATGCAAATGAGCTTTAGGAGTGGTTGGACCATTGAAAACAAATGTAGCATATGAGGAAAATGGAGTAACTTTTGATCCAGGAGGATTTCACAGCTAGGACTACACTATATGTGTGATGTTAATTCACACTTTTGAACAGTTGTCGTCTTCTGATAAATAAAATTTATAATCCATTTATGCAGGTCTCCCTCGAATTGAAGATGCAGTTCTTCTCTCAATTCAATTCTTTCCCTTCTCTGAGAGAGACAGGAACGTATCAATCCCAAATTACTCCAGAAAATAAAAGCCACGATCTACATATGGTCTACTGATGGGAATCTAGAAGATAAATTATATGTAAAACTTCTCAAATCAGATACGTAATTAGGGTTTTATATTCTCTAGTATTTTAATTGTTGTTTATTACCTAAATTTTATATATTCTCTAGCATTTTGTTAAATGTTTCCTACTTATATTAGACTAGTTTAAACCCTATATAGAGGAGCTCATGCATAGTAATATTTACACTTTAAAAATTAATAAAAACTTATATTTAATCCCTCTAAATTCACTCTATATTCCCTTTCTTTCTTTTAACATTGAATAAAAACTTATATTTCATCCCTCTAAATTCACTCTATATTCTCTCCCTTTATTCTCTTTCTACTCTCCCCTTTATCCTTTTCTCAATCTTGTTCTTGTTCGTTGCATTCATCTACATTCCAGAAAATTTTTGAGAAAACGGAATGTTGCACTGGACCTCATATTGGGTTTTCAGTTCCGTCGAAAGCACGCCAAGCAAGTATGAATATGCACGGATAGTATAAATGCAACTATTGTTATTTTTCATTTTAGAAAATATAAGTACCACATCCATCTAACGGCAACACCTCCATAAATCTACGACGCACTCAGAATGAAATCAACCTGGATAGGAATGTGAATTGATAGAACCTCAACAAGAAGGAAAGGGATCTAGTATCACACATTAAAATCTAACATGGAGATTTTTCTCTCAGTTTAGATATAACACCAAGATTACACCATATGGCCATGCGTAACATTATACCTGAAAATATTTGCACATATCTCCTTAAAAGAGTCAGATCATCTTCAGAAAACACCTAAGGATTTCTATCTGAAAAAAACTGCCTAAGCAACTCAGCCAGTAATAGGGGAAAACAAGGCTCGTTTAGAGTATGTATGACTGGCTTTATTTTCTGTGAATAATGTCATTTTTCCACCCAAATTCCTACTTTTGGAATGTTTGATTGACAATTTTTCATGAAAAATATTTTCCAGCTTTTGGTCATATGATCATATTTTCCTCAGAAACAAAAACAAAACAAAACAAAAAAACATTTTCTTTAGAAAGAGGTGATTTTTATTTTCAATGTAACTCTCTCTCTCTCTCTCTATCTACCCACTAATAAAAAATTGAACAAGTATAATATTTTTTAAATTGAAAACTAAATTAGTGAATCACATTTAATTAATAATTTCCAAACAAATAAGTTCTAAGCAATTGAAATACCTAGAATTTATTTTCTTTCCATAAAAATTTCATACTCGCAATCAAACGCCCTTAGGAAAGTTCATGATGATTAAAAACCAAAAAAAATTATTTTCTTGGTTTTATTGCACAAACTACAAAACAAAAAAGAACAATAAAAAAAACATATAGTTGGCTAATTGTTTCATTCTCAATAGCTCCTGCAATTTCCCAAAACTTATGGTGGTCTGCAAGTTATTTGGAAATCATGACAAACTGGATAATGAATTTCTCTTTCGAATTCCAGACAGGTCATAACCTGGTTCGCATAATTCGTACAGGTAGGATAGCTCTCCAGCTAACTCGTGCAGACCAGCAGCAGTGCTGTAGTCAGTTGGAGGGGTATGAGTTGTGTCCTTACTCGATTCCACCTTAGTTAGAAGAGACTCCACTCAGGTTGCAAACTTTCTAGAAGAGTCGAGGATGTTAGAATTACAGAGGAGAAGAAACGTTAAGGTTTATCAGGAACAAAGCTCGTCTTCCAAAATAGAATGGGATTTTTTGTGAAGTTGATCATTACGAGTGCTATTACGTATTTGATAGGGAGGTTCACTGGCAGAAAGAACGTGATTTCTTGTTTAGTACGAATTTGTGAAATCACCATCCATAAAATTATTCAACAAGCTCTAGAGGAGACAGTTGACTATGAAAATTAGTGGAATATGAGGATATGTGATCAAGGAGTCTCAACCAGAGAAGGAAGCAGTGAATGAACAGGAAATAAAGAGGCGATGATAGACCTGGCATTGATGGAGAAGTTATCAGTAACTAAAAAAAGCAAAGAAATAGAAAAAGCAAAAGCAAAAGGGAATAAAAGGGGAAATGGGGGAAAGAAAGAGCAGCGGCTGGAGTGGGAAGTAAGGGTTTCACTGAGTTTATTGGAATATTAATCAAGAAGTCTCAACCAGAGACGGAAGGAAGCAGTGAATGAATGGAAAGAAGTCGGCGAGGGCAGAGACCTGACATTGATGGAGAAGTTATCAGTAATTAAAAAACAAAATGAGAATTGCAAAAGGAAAAAGAGGGGAAAAGAAAAAGAAGTGGTCTGAGTGGGAAGTAGGGTTTCATTGAGTTTATATCCATATTTCGTCTTTCTTAGGGTCAAATTTGTTTAGGAGAGTGAAAAGGATAAGGGAACAGTCAGAAAACCAAAGGCATAGTTGCCAGCTTTAGTTTCCTACCAAAATCAGAAAGCAAGAAATTTTAAGTTAGATTTTAGTTAGATGACAAAAATATCCTACTTACTAGATTGGGTGCTTGCAACTACTATAATGCTACGTAATCATCGAGTCTACATCAGCATCAGACTATAAGGTTTATTAGCTATTGATGAAATAGATATGAAGTGAAAGAAAACACTAACCCTCCTATCATTTTTTGCATGGGACTGAAGATGGAAGAAACGATGACAAAAGATTATTGCTGTAGCAATGGTTACCTGAGGCCTGCATCATAAAGCATCCAGCATTGTACTGAGGAAAAAAAATTGTATAGCTTTGATATACTTAAGGAAAAAAAAGTGCAGCAAAATATTACTAAAGCGATGTTGAAGGATGGATGAATACATATTGACATCATATTTTGATGGAGCATGATATGTTAGATATACAAAATTCTGAACATACCCACATGCTTGTATTATAATGACTGGTGCAGCATAAATTTAAATACTGTCCCTTAACTTTCTTATTTTTTGGATCAACTTATACAGCATAAATTCACAGGCTATCAACCTCGTTGAATCCAATTATCGTCCACATTAAAATTCTTATGTACATGATGATGAGTGTCGTGCAAATTTTAAATATCGAGTATTTCTCAACATGTCTCTAGCATGGAAGGTCCCTCATTTCTCAGCATAATAGGAAGTAAACCAAAACTGCAAGATATAATAAAAGTGAATTCTAAAGCTGTTACAGATAAAAATAATACCAGAAATCGCAGTTCAGAAATCGAAATACAAAACAATGCAAAATATTTCACTCATACAAGAGACGTAAAAAATGAAATATCATATACCATCCAAGCAAGAAGGCTTACACTTTCAGCCTCATGCCTAGGTCTTGTAAAAATGTACAGTATGACTTGCGTAAGTAAGTCTCTTTCTTCAAATCAATGCCATCATGTCTAGAAGGAGAATTTTCTTCAATTTCCTTCCTAGAGAAATACCAGCGGTCACCACCTTCTTGTGGCTTGTCCTCATAAATCCTATGATTTACGTCATGGACTCCATGATGAGAAGGCTCACCAGACAACAAACCGGCCATTTCTAACCCCTTTGTCACAGAAAAAGTTATCAACGATTGATAAACAAGATCACTCGAGGTAAAAAAATATGTTCACACATCATCCATCAACATCCTGACAACAAACTAACAAAAAAAAAAAAGCAAAAATTAATACATTAAACAATCTCACTTGAAATAAAGGAAAAATGTAGGCATGAACAAACGGAAGGAAACATAAATCCTTCACAAGTAAGAATATAAGGCATTCAAAAATTCAAATTTATTCATTAAGTGAATAACATACATATTCAATTTCATTCACAAATACATCCAACAAAGTTGCGACAACAAATTTCAAATAAGACCTTCACATTTCAAGCCCTGTCAAATCTGGCAGGTTTTTTTTATCTCTTTAAACACTAAACATTTGAATTACAAGAAGAATGAGAAGAGTCTGAATAAATCAGTATCCTAAAAATAATTAGCAAGAGAGAGTTGTTGCTTAGAAGTGAAATTACCGAATATTTGGAATAGTGAGAAAAAAGATTAGTTTGACAACTATTTGTCCTATCACTACCCTATATCCACAACCAATTGACTGTAACAGCACAATTATCTCAAGGTGGCATTCTTTATTTCTCCAAAAACAACGATTTCCTTATCCCGAGGACTTTGCCACCTTCCTTATCCAGTCAATTCCTACATATGAAGCACCAACACTCTCCCGTGCAGGTGAGTCGGTGTCCGATGTGTGTTGGACAGGACAGGACACGACTCAGACACGCTGCCGACAAGTACCGGAACATCAGATGACATTTCACCCTTTTTGTTTTCTGCTGCTGGACACGCCAAGACTCAGGAAAAAGGTTGCCAACACGCCAGAGTGAAGAGAAAGAACCACAAAAATTACTGAAAAAGAAAAACTGACCTTCTATCTAAATATATCAATAAAAGTCAGACCTAAGAAGCACAATGATGATATATTTCTTCATCTTCTCCCTTCCCACAATTTTTTTCTTCAAAGGCACTTTCATTTCGGCCTGCGATCAGTGTCTTTCTCCTCAAACAGCCTATCCTCAAAAGCAAACCCTAATTCTTAGACTTTTGTATTTCTTCTTCTTCTTTTTTGTGAAGACTAGTTACAGAAACACTCCAACCTCGCCTTTTATGATTTGAGTTGCACACTTTTACAACATGTTTTAAAATGTATTGGTCAACTAGGTTAAGAAAAGCCAAGATTTTTTTTATTTAAGAAGTACATTTTTAACCAAATAAAATTAAAAACTTAACTTTATGTCCTAAAAGGGTTCATCCCTTTAAAATTGAGAAGCTTTTACAGAAACCTATAAAAATTATTTGCATTCACAAGCCCTTCCCATAAACCATCCAGTTTCAATATTCCAATCAAGTGTTAAGAAAATAAAATATTATTTTAATCGTGTTGGAGACAACTTTTATAAAAAATCGCGAGTCTGCGTGTCCGGTTCTTCATAGATTTCTATTGATAATAAATATTATAAATGCAGAGCATATCAATTTTTTTCTTTAACTATATCAAAAGAAATTTATTTTACTATCTCACATATAAATTCTCTTTACTCCTGTTCTACCATACAAATTATTGTTCTATTTCTGCCAGGCTATTTTGTCAAATATGTTTTTCCAGTTTTCAGCAATGGATGACATATTATATAGCTACTCTTTGTGTATTCTAAAAACACCATTAATTACACGTATTCCACGTCTCAAATACTTTTCTTTACGAATCTCTACTTCAAATAAACAGCTCATTAATACTATTAATAAGTAAATACCTAATGGAACTGCATCTTCAATTCAAAGACCAAAAAGTAATTGGAAGCATTTTTTAATCATCAGTTAACCTACTTGATCAAAATCGGAAGATAGTACTTCATTTGAGCTAAAACTCTATTCGATCCGTGTCAGTGTTTTTGTTCCTTCAGACTTCAGTCGCCAATACTATATATTTTTCCACATCATATTTATCCTTCAAATAAATTACTTCCATAGTTGGTGTTCCAAGTAGGTTCTAACTTCTGTTTGCAGATATTCTACTACTCTCACCTGAAACTTCATCATGTGATTTATGATATGATAAAATAATTATTCCGCACTGGTTCAAACCTCCCTCTTTCATTAAAATTAGATATGATCCGATTATTTCACTTCTCTAGTGTTTCTGAGTTGAGATTCAGAATTTAAGACAATCTAATGAGATGATTCCAATGTCCAAAAAGAAATCATTTGACTTATGTCCATGAAGATTTACATAATTGATAATGCCCTTTTCACATATGTTATGCTAATTTAATTGGTTGGCCACCACACGAAGGAGGGTATTACTTATGCGTTAGTTTCTATACAGGATGGTAACTTCTATAATCAGGAAGCTCGTTTAATTGTTGTTTGTTTCCTAGTACAAATATCTATGATCTCGCCTTACCCCAAATTTCGTCAAATATTGAAACTATTAAATTTGCAGCATTTTTCCACACAGTTCAGTAGAACGTATTTTCAGTCCACTCTTTCCCATAAATGCTTTCAGAAGGGATCGAAGGGTACGTCCTAATGTGCGAGCATTCATTAGGGATCTCAAAGCTTATCCTTTGAATGACCCTTCACAAGAATTTTGACTAGACGTAGTAAGGGGTACATCACAGGGCATAAACTTCAACACAACTGAGGCATGCACTACTCGGTCTTGCCCTCTCTGGACTGGTTTTATACCAACCACAACTTTATACATTAAATTTTATTAGATAGCCAATAACATTTTTTTGGGCTGTCATAATTCCATAAACCAGTCCTTAAAAGTAAAATGAATTAGCGATTAGTAAAGAGCGCATGTATGCCCCAACCCCCGACTCCTACAACTTAAATGCAAACCTCAAATTGTGATGTTGCAGCCTTTTGGCAACGAAAGACCATTGACAGGATATTGACGACAAGAATTTCATTATTCTACTACTTTATTTGTCTTACTGCTGTCTCTATATTTCCGAGTTCTCCACTCTGAAAATTTCTTTTTTTCTAACAAGAGCAGAAAGAAAATTCTTAGAAAATAAAACTTATTTCTTTTATCTTCGACGTTTAGTTCTAGTATTGGATTAATTTTTTCATTGTGTCGACTAAATTTGTTAATTTATTTTTTACTACTTTGTTGATCCATTTTGTTTTTCTAGTTGCAATTAGACTTAAATTTATTGAAATGTTCTATTGTGCAGGTTTTACATGGCCTATGGCCATTAAGAGTATTATTTTGTATCTTAAAAATTTCAGATTGGGCCTTACACCTTGAAGCCTTCATGTTCATAGCCCACCTATAGGAGATAAATTGCCTCACTACTCGACTTATCCTTCCTAAAAACAGTTCCAATTCACCACTACCTGGTCCGAAATTTGTTTCAATATTTCTGTAAAATCTACTTCTTTGTAATGTTATATACAATTTTTAAGGAATAATACATAATCAAGATGAAGATGCGATTTTTGTTCGATATTTTACTTGGTAACAGTAACAATCACAAGTAAGAACCTACAAAGCGAAACTAAGTAACCTGAGGTAAATAAATGGGCGAAGAATTAATCAATCCGAGAAATACAATAATGCAAGTAAAAATTAAAAAGCCTAAGAAAAAGCAAATTAGCAAAGCTTGGAGTCGAAAAACTCACACAGACAGCCAAGAAACTGAAATCAGAATTACTCGCAGAGATGCTGTTTTCTTCTTGAATAATCTTGTCCGATTTCTCGAGTCTCAAAGCTAGTTCAAAGAGGAAATACAAATCCACCGGGCAATACATGAAAATTTCGAGAGGTGAGGGCTCGGCCGAGAAATAATTGCCCTCTGAAGTTTGAAACTGTGGGGGCGAGAAATTGCGAACTTGCTGGCGTAGGCGGTGGAGGTGGAGGTGGAGGTGGTGATCCAGTGTAGAGAGAGGGAGTAATGGGCTGGACCGCCGTGGGGCGGGTTAGTGTTTTAGGGTTGAGGGTGAGCTGTGAATTAAGATTACGGAAGGATGTAATTGATCCGTTGGATGAAGAACATGGATGGTCTAGATTTGTTAAACAATGGCTGGTTTTCAGGTCGATTTGGAGTCCAGATCCGACTGATTAGACCCATTTTAGACTGCGTGTCAGCTACCACCTACATCTATTAAGCCCAAAATTGTACGGTATCCACAATTTCACAAAGGAAAGGAGGCTGCTACATTGCTAGGGCCCATGTAGCCCTGGCCATTCAGCTTTTTCTCAAAGGAGAAGGAAAATAGGTGAGTTAATAAAGTGAAAATTACAGTAGATAAGAATTTTATACTTTAAATTTCAAAATTAAATTGATAATAAATTATATTTTAAATATTAATAATTATATTACATAATACTTAATTCATTCCACCTAACAAATACCCATCAACCACCCAAACAAAATCATAATTATTTGCATCCTCTCTATTATCTCTCCTCTTTTTAACCCATTGGAAACCGTTGCTGGAGAGCATCGCTGCCAACATCGTTCTGTGATCTATTGTTGCTGCTACATGATTATTTGTTGTTGTTGCACGTTCCTCCTTCTTGCTCGATCCCAGATCTATTTTTTTATTTTCGGGCGACGATTTTTGTGTGGTTCGATTGTGGTGTGATGTGGGTGCGATATTGCATTGTGCTTGGGTGGTGTGCGGTGCGAGGTGTATGGTGGTGGTAGTGTGCGTTGAGGAAAATGTTTGTGTCCATTTATTTGGGTGGTCATGGTAGTGCTAGCGATGGTGGCGGAAATGGTGGTACAGATAATGGCGTTCGGCAATGGTGGAGATGATGTTGATGGTGGTGCAGGTGAGGTATTCGACAATGGTACAGATGGTATAGATGGTGGGTGCATGTGATTGTGTTCGGCGGTGGTGGGTGGTGATGTTGACGGTTTGGTATTGGTGGCTGCCGTATTTGAGATGATGGTTTTGATGGCGGGAAGTGGTGGCTCTAGCGACAGTAATTTCGAAGACGATGCGATAGGTGGCAGTGGTGATGTGGTGTCACAAATGATTTGGTTGATTGTAACCAATAAATTGGTTGATATGTGACCAATGAAATAGATAAGTCGTAACCTAAAAATTTGTTAATTTGTAATTAATAATTTGATTATTTTTTGCCTTTCCATAATTTGTGGTCAATTAATTTGATATTTTGTGATTATAAAATAAGTTGTGACTTTTAAAATTTATGATTTGTTTAAGTTGTGACTTATAAAATTTATGA
>CAIGRP010057637.1:0-16528 GCA_903798385.1 Fraxinus cuspidata | reverse complement strand
ATATATTCAAAAGTAACTTCTTAATCCTAGATGTGCTCTCTCAAACTAGTAGTACGGTGCGAATGTTCTTAACGAGGTAAGTTGGGTCATTAAAAATTGGCTAAGATTCATTTGTATAGGTACAACATACTGACTAAAAATTTGACGACCAACTGAAACTTGTGACATTTTCAGCTCGCTAGGTTGAGAAGCCAGTTCATCCGATGATCAGCCTTGCACAATCTTGTTTTTGCTCGTCAACCCAAAGCCAACTGGAAACAGAGGATCATAGGAGTTATCTTCAGAATGCATAGGCAGTTGGTTGACACTTTTAAACCATGTCACAGGAAGCTGTCCTTGGAACTCGTGATCTCCAAAGATAACATCAGCAATTCCACCTCCTTCACTTCCGGGTAACCATGCAGCAACCAAAGCATCTATGTTGTCCAAATGGCGTTGCTCTAAGGCCAAAGGCCTCCCCGATATCAAGATAACTAATGTTGGAAATTCTTCAGCAACCGCGCCTATTAGCTCAGCTCCATTAAAATGAATTGTGAGCTCTGAACTGTCACCACCAGTTTCCACGTATGGACCTTCTCCCACAACTACAATAGCGAAAGAGTAATCCTGACCTGCTATGGTGTTTGGTGATGGATTTTGTTCATATATCACTTCAGCTTTGTGTCCAACAACTCCTTTGATAGCTTCCAAAATGGTAGTGCCTGTTATAGCAAAAATGATTTCATAAATTCTCTAAGCACTAAACTCAAGGGAAGGAAGAAAGAAAAGATGACTGAACTTGAAGTTGAATTATAGTCAAGCGTTGAGCTGAAGAGAGAGCAACTTATTCCTTTAAATCTCAGCAGTAGTGAATTACTTTCAAATGCAAAAAATATTTCATAGCTCGATTACAATGAGACAGTGAACAACTAATAAAGGCAAGTATTTTTCATGCTTTTAACAAAATCAGTGTTGTCAACGAAAAAGGGATTCACCTTATCGTAAAATATAGGTGAGACAAATAGGTAAACCATTTAAATAATACAAAATCACAAGTCAACACATGAAAACTGAAATATAATGGGTCATAACACCCCATGTTAGACTAGATAGACACGAACACGTTGGATTCTAAGTAATTTTATTAGTGATGTAGGCATTTTGGTAAGTTGAGCTACATTTTTCATGGCATGTCAAGTTTTTCATGTGTCAATTGTTTTTTCTTTTATAGTAATGGTATTATACGTAGAGCCCAATTCTTTGATAGAAGGAAATGAACCTATTGCAGTAAATATAGTCCATGTTTGGGCTTCACTTTTCCAAAACTCATTTTCAACTACACTACACATTCTCCCATAAAATAATGTTACACGTAAACCCAAAATTTTTCCTTATTTTTTGACAACACATTCACCAAAAAAATCACTATTCCAAAACACATTTCCCTCCAAAATCTCATTTTAATGGAGTCCAAACAGGGGCATAGTAACAAATACTCCTAATGAGAGCTTGCCGAGTATCTATGTTATGCCTTTTTTTATTGGTAATGGTGGAGCAGGGATGCTTAATAACTTATATTTTCAATGCTTAATAATATCTTAATAATTTATAATAGGAAACTGATTTTTAGACATGTTCATGCTCACCATTTTCTTATTTCATCAATAACAGTCAAATGGAGGATTAATGCAGTCCTTCAGAGATCTTTTCAATGCATGGAATTAATTTCTTCTATCATTTCATTTTAGAAGCAACATACTGTTATTTAAAGTTAAATAAAGTTTGAAAGAGATAGCTTACCAGTGGTTATTCTGCCACTTTTTCCTTCCCAAGTGGCTGTCCATCCTCCGCATTGATATCCAAGATCATCAGCATGTATACCGGCAACAAGAATCCTTTTAGCATTCTTGTCCAGAGGAAGAAATGGTTTGTCTGGATTCTTCCCGTTCTTTAACAGAACCAAGGACTTACGAACTGCTTCACGTGCTAATTTTTTATGTAGCTGACGCAATTTTCCCCAACATTAGAAGTCTTTTCAAGTCATAGTCATTATATTAGAAGTCCTTACAAGTCATAGTTAATGTTTTATAGTCCCCTTCTTGTAATAGATAGTAGTCAAGGGCTCAAGTTCATTCCACATATAGTTGGCTCATTAAACCGGAAGGAAAGAAATTAAGACACCACACATAATCATGTAGGATTGGTATATCAAAGCACTTAGTTTGACACAGGCATCAACTCATGCAAGGTCAAACTAACAAAGAAAACAAGGGGAAAAAAGAGAAGCATAGATGGAGACACCGGCGGATCCTACACTCGGTGAGCACTCGTGGCTGTCCGTGTTGGATCCGTAGGTATGTTTTTTTTTTTGGCATCAATGTATATACTTTTTTGGATATATATCTGGTAATTTTGTTTGTTTTCAAGCAACTCTTGTAGCTCAGTTGGTAAGAGACCCGTTTAGTAAGTGGGAGGTGTTTGGGAGGTGTTGAGTTCACTCTCTACAAGATCAATCATTTATTTACGGCCTATTTGATGGCCATAATTTGGCAAAAACAAAGTTTTGAATGGTGAATTTTTGGAAAATGTAGTTAAAAAAGTATTAAGTTTTAGATTTACGTGCAAAATATGTTATTGTGTTAATATGTGGTTGAAAATGAATATATTAAAAAAATGAGTTTTTGAATAATGGTTGTCAAACAGGGGCTTAATTATTTTTAGTTTAATATTTTCCTTCATTTTGAAGCATTGTTATTAAAACCAACGCAATGTGGAAGATTCGAACCTATGCTCTCCTTTGGAATTAAAGAAAATTTGACCACCATTGCATTTGGTAGATATGAACATCAAATGTAACAAATATATATATATATATATATATATATATATATATGTTCAGTTTTAACAAAGTAAAGGATATTTGATTATTAAAACTGGTGCAATGGGAAATATTCGAACCCGTTCTTTTCTTTGGATGAAAAGCTTGACCACTACAGCATTTGGTGGATATTAAAATCAAATATACCATAAATATAATAATAGATATCCTTGATTTTTATTGTGGCCATTGACGATCAACGGTCAACGGCCACCCGTGCTCACTCGAAATCCTGGATCCATCACTGGATGGAGAGATAGATCATTTCCATGGACGCATCAATAATTTCTATTTTGTTTTAGCCTTTAGGTAAGTTTCCTTGTATGAATATCTCGCAACTCTGTAATATCTCTTGCTTTTGGATAAACATGTCTAGGTCAAACATGTTTGAATTGTACTCAATTATAAACATAAATTTTAGTTAAGTAACATAGAAATCTTCGATTATGATTTATGATTAAATTTAGACACTTAGTTTTGGGTGATTGAACTCCCATCACATCAAAGTTTTGTTTAGCAGAGGTTAACGATCCCCAATTTAGAGGTGTCAATTCGTACAGCCTTCTCCAACAAAGATATCAGTTTTAAATTCTATTCCCCTTACATAAATCGCAGTTCTACAAATTTTACCATTCCGTATTCCTCATCCTCTCTTTCTGTTGTAAATTGGCCGAGGGCTAGCAAGTAGCTTCAATATAATACTTCCACTTTGCCCAAGAAACGAGAAGAAAATAGAGAGAGGAAGGATCTATAATTCGTAAACACACCATACACCAATTCACTTTAATTTAAACAATAGGAACAACATTAATCTCATTTCACCCAATGTAACACCAATTCATTTTAAAATTGTCCTTTCTTTTTAATTTTTATTTTTGTCTTGATCAGATGTCCCTACCATATAAAGGTGTCCTGCCATCTACAGTGTCAAGTCATTTATTCAATGAGGTGTGTCTCTAATGATTTTCTCCTAACATAACCACTCAAAAGTGCCACTTAAGAATTTAAAGCGCATTCACATTTTGTTTTATTAGTTCTCGTGTTAGTGCATAACTTGAAAGAAAAGAGAATCAATGCTATGGAGATTGTGAACTCACATCACAGCTAACTGTATCCAGCAAAGGTCCATTACTCAGGGGAAATTCAAAAAGGCCAGCAGCAAACTTCACTCTCAGGATTCTTTCAACTGCGTCATCAATTCTTGTCATTGGTATCTTTCCTGACTCCACCAGATGTGTCAAATCTTCCAAAAATAATTGATATCGAAAAGGAACCATCACCTGTAAATCACACAATAATACAGATGAAGGCACAGATTAGGAAATTTCTTGGATTGACTAAAATATGTGACATCCTCTACCATATCAATTCCTGCATTGATGGCACGCAGAACACTTTGCCGATAGTTTGACCCATGAGGACTAGAAAGCCGGTCAAGGCCTTCAGAATCAGAAATGATAAATCCCTGCAAAAATCCAACTCTAATAACTAATAAGTATGTGCTGGAATTTTGTTTACTTATGCCGACTGCAGCATTTAATTTCTGCTTTAAAACAGATACCAATAGCTAGTACTGTGGTTGCCAAATCACACAAGATACAAGTAACTAAACAAGGAACGCTGCAGAGAATGCCAGTCATAAAGTAGAAGCTCCCTGTTCACCATCCATGAATCTGGATATCACCTTCGGGTCATTTATTTTATCTGTTAAAAGTTTAGCACCCCAACCCCCGAAAACGATCTATATTTGTTTTCTATTATTCATGTCAACCTCTCAATCTTTTGGGTTCACCTGTGATTGCTTGGAGAAGTAACAGAAAGTAAAAGTAGAAACTGAAAGCAGTTAATAAAATCTTGTCCACTTGTAGTTATGCTTTCCTCTTTATACCCATGACTCATACCATCACAATAGTTTGTAAATACTTTTCCATATACAATTTGAAGTTGAGAAGAAGGTTCATGCATTATAACCCGAACACATTCATGAAGAGGAAAAGAAGGCCGAAGAAGAATTACCAATTCCAGTGGGAATAGGCTCTGACACCAGGTATTGAGGAGAATAAAATCATTCTCTGTTCATTATCAATTTCCGATAATATTACACAGCTATTCTTAGTGTATTACAACCAAACATATAAGCAACTAGTCAAATCTAATAAAATCCAGTTTTGGAAACAAAATCTGCTTGAAACGGGTAATCTATCATAATCTTATTATACAGAATCTGCTATAATTTAAAAAAGTTGACATTTTCCACAACTTACGACTAAAACCAATCAACTCATACAAGTCTTCCCTTAAACCAAACTACAACACATTCTTCTTGGCTGAATGAATGCATGAATGTAATTAACACAACACTACATGAACACCACACATGCAAAAAAGATGCATAAGATTGGGCTTATTATCTCTTGTTGGGAATGAATAACTCCTTGCTGCTGCAAAACAGCACTGTGACTCTGATTATGTATATAAAAGCGCTCCTTATATTCCTGTTGTCCAACAGTGCTTATGTTAGGTGCCTATGTTTATGTGCTTTTTCTGTTATAGACTGTACAACAGTCTGATTGGGCTTTGAAAATGTGTGCACAAGCGCGTGCAAGAATAAATTGTTTCCATACTTTCTTGTTCAATGATATGGACAGTGAATGTTTTGGATGTGTGCACACTATATTCCATTCCATGTGTTAACGACACCAATTTCTAGACTAGGTTTACCATGATAAACATAAGAATGATGGTTTGATTTGGAGGAAGAATATGAGATTTAATTGACAATGAACCTCAATAGCTTTGGCATTTTTAATCTTTATATTTGACCTGATTTTCAGGAGATATGACATACTTTAACTTTTCCCTGTAACAATAAAGGTGTTGCTACATCTGTTCTACACCATCAGGATATCATGAGCCCCAGCCAGAACACAAGCAAGATTTAATATCCACGCAATGCAGAAATAGTATGGGCTTGACGTATCTTGTAAGACTTACCATCCGCTTACCTTAAATCCCAGCTTCTCTTTCAAGATCCGCGTAAGGAGAAAATGGCTAGTATGTAATTTTGTCCCATTCCAGCTAGAGTAGGATGCCATGATAGTACAAACCCCCTGAGAAATACAATCCAGATAAGGAGCCATGTGGATTCTCTCTAGTTCTTCATATGACAATATGGTATCCCCCTCATTTGTGCCTTTTTCGGTGCCACCATCTCCTACAAAATGCTTTGCACATGCAACAACATTTTCTCTGGAGTTAAATATGTTGATCAGTGAAAGAAAAGATGAAGGGAAAGAAATTAAATGTACAAAACAAAGTTGACACGGGTTAAGGGAAACAAAAGATCTCTTGTACAGAAGAACAGAAATTTGTTAAGCAACCATTAAAAAACACGTTATAACATACACTTCAAAAGAATTATAAAGAGTTCTGCTGGTTGTATTCCAATTTGTTGAGATGAAAAAGATTAACTCATTCTAAAAGTCAAATCACCTCTACTTTCTTAACATGTTTCTCTTTCCTTCTCAAATTTTATTGAAGAAGAGAGTGATATAATAAAATCATAGGACCGATAATTAAATGTATAGAAACTAATAAATCCAAAACCAAGCAAAACAAATAAGGCACATTACAATTCATATTTTCGATGTGGACCATTAGAAGGATAGTATAAGTCTTGTCTACCTTCCAGCCACAAATGGGTAACCATTTGGGTGTCCTGGTGGTGGTTGTCCTTGCAAGCCTTCCACTATGGAGGTCATCTTTCTAACAATCTCAGTGTCTTCCCCAAAACTCTCATAGCATCTTCCCCATCTAGGATCCCTACACACCTGTCACAATCATCTGCAAATAACTATCATGCCGGCAATTGTTCAAGAAAACAGACCAAGTGCAATTGACTCAGAACCACAAAGGAGAACAGCAATAACGAACGGGAATGCACCAATACTTCGTTCACTGCATATAGAACAAAGGCTTCAAGAATCTGCGACCTAAATTATAATTAATACTACTGATATTTCAGAGAGAAACTTAAGGAATTTTATTTCCAATATCTCAATTATCAAAATCGAAAAATGGATAACTAACTTGGACTGTCCTTCGTCATTACATTATCACAAAAGTGCAGAGGCATCAATCACAACATTGCCTCTAGCTATAGTGAATTACTCATTCATTTCGCTGGAATAACTTATCCATTCCATTACATTATTTTGACTTGAAAATAACAATTTAAATACCAAAAAGGGACAGATATTTCATAACTGTTATTCATAACTTACAGCTACACAGGGAGCAAAAGTATAATGAATGCCACTCGCCCTTACTTCAAGAGCTGTGGCGGCCCCAATCCTTCGAGCCAAGTCAGCATCTCTGAATAAGTACCATCATATTGCTTATAATTAGCACTATCAAGCATTTGTAAAATAAATTGCACCTACACTCGCTATATAGCGAACCATATAATCAAACAAAATATTTACCTGGTGGCTCCGAGCCCAATGTTGTGAGGAAAAATGGTTGCGCCATAGACATTATTGTTACCGTGCACAGCATCAATCCCATATAGCAGTGGGATTCCAAGCCGCGACACGAGAGCAGCCTTCTGGTAATTATCTACCATTTCAGCCCAATCCGAAGACTTTGCATTCTCGAAAGGCCCACTTCCACCAACACTCAGTATACTCCCTACGAATCCATCCACCAAAAAACGATATAAAATTCCTGGCTGTAATTCATTACAATAAAGGTCTAATGCAAGAAAATAAAATGTATATATGTGTATGTAATAACTAACTATTGATATAGAGTTTAATAGTAAAGTGGACCTATGCAGAGGTCTTTAACGGCTGAAGGGGTGGCGACGCCGTGCTCGATCTGGGTCATTTGACCGATCTTTTCTCGGAGAGTCATCCGAGATAGTAGGTCTTTAACTCTGACATCGATGCTGCAATTTGGGTCCTTGTACATGCAAATCATCGTTTCATCCGTGTTCATGTTTTCCCTAGGTGTTTTTTTTTTTTTTTTTNTGAAGAATTTGGATCAAAGATGACAAATGGAGGACATCTTCTTCCATACAGGGGCAACTTATAAATTTCATTTTTAGTACTAATCTTTCAGTTGTTCGAATTTAACCACCAAACTTACGAGATCGTTTCAGTTCATTAAACCCTCCTCACTCTTTTGCCCCGACTCGATATTAGCTTGGAGTCTAGCTCAAACCAAAAGAGAGACGAAGAATGGCACTGCAGCAGTTTGTGAAACTACCCGTCTTAAGTAATTGTTGAGCTTCTATTTATAGCAACTGCTTCTTCATTTTCTCGTCTAGATTATCATTTTGAAATGAAATGTAACAACTGACAAGATACAGATACTGTTTAGGCTTTACTTCATTTTCTTGCTCAATTTAGGATGCAGATAAGGCCTAAAATATTTGATAGATTATGGGTGACTTTAATAGATTTTTTGGTTTTCGCAAACTACAAACGTGTAATGAAGAATTTGGACCAAAGATGGCAAATGGAGGACATCTTCTTCCATACAGGGGCAACTTATAAATTTCATTTTTAGTGCTAATCTTTCAGTTGTTTGAATTTAACCCCCAAACTTACAAGATCGTTTCAGTTCATTAAACCCTCCTCACTCTTTTGCCCGACTCGATATTAAAATGTCTATTGACAGTTTTACCTTAATGAAGAAATCGTTTGTATCTATGCCTGTTGAATACATTCAACCCGACAAAATACCAAATGTTGCGGCATCATTTGTACTGATTCTTCTGTGATGTGAATGGATCCCAAGTATGAGATGAATTTTTGTTTGTAAAAGATTAATCAAAATAAACTCATATAGAAGATGTGCAAACGAAAATTAATTGAAAGAATATGTATACCACGCTAAACAAAAGATTGCCTAAATGTGTGTACAACAGTTTGTAAATAAAATGCGTACCATGTTTAGAAGGATATACACAATTTAATGCTTTTGTTTGATGAGTATTTCAGATTTTAAGTTTTCCGGAAGGTAAGATGAAGCAGATCTTTTAAATTTTTTACCAAGTACCAAGCAAACCTCAAAGAAAAATTATACGTGAAACAGTTTAAAGATTTACTATTGATAAAGGTAAATAAGCTTCCCATCACTGGTATTTGATGGTTAACAATGTTGTTACTTCATATAGTTTTACAGAATATATCACTGATCAGTGCATATATCTTAAAGTTAATGGGAGCAAATATATGTTTCTAGTCCTATACGTGGATGACATTTTAGTGATTTAGATTAAACAGTTTATTAGTCAAAACTTTGAAATGAAGGATATGGTAGAAGCTTCTTGTATCACTAGAATAGAGATTCACGAAGAAGACGTGTCTAAAAGGTAATTAGAATTGTCTTATAGAGCATCTCAAAGAGGCTTTCTATTTTTGAAGGGCATATTCTACTATTTAGATAGCATCTATAAATTTAGAAAGTAAAACTTTTAAGTACTTCAACAAACTCTTTATATTTAACACTTAATTTTATTATTCTTAAAAAATATTTATTATTTTTCTCTGTCTTTTATTTTTTACTAGTTTCCCTCCAAATTATTATATTATTTTCCTCCATTGAAAATTGAAATATTTTGAATACATTTCATAAAGAGAACGTGAATTTGAAGAGTCAAACCCACTCTTTAAATTAAAATGTTAATTTAAAATCTCTTAAAATATAATTTTAAGGGTTCTCTTTAAAATAGAAAAACTTGTGTTTAAAAATCTCTTTGAGATGCTCTAAAACCTACATTGAAAAAGTTCTGGAAAAGTTCAAGACGAAGGAATGTCCATGAGTGAAGCTCTTATTGTCAAAGGTCATAAATTCAATCAAATGCAATGTGCATTACATGAATATCAAAAAGTGCACATGGCTTCCATAACCAATGCTTCCGCCCTTGACAACTTGATGTATGCATAAGTCTGTAGTAGACTTGACATTGTATTTGCAATTGGTGAACTAGATATATATCAAAGTAATTCGAGTATAGAACATTGGAAATCTGCCAAGAAAGTGATGAAATATCTTCAAGGAACCAAAGACTACATACTGATATACAAGCATTCCGACAATTTTGAAGTTTTTGGATATATGGATTCAGATTTTGTTGGATGTGTAGACACAAAAAAATCTACTTCATGACACATTTTTTTCTAGTTGTATTGTAGAGAAGCAGTAAACGGACTATAATTGTATCATCTACCATGGAGGTAGAATTCATTGGTTGTTATCGAGTTACAACATAGGCTTTATGGTTGAAAAAAATTCTCAAAAGCTTGGGAGTTGCTAATACTATAGAGAAGCCCTTGAATATTAATTATAATAATTCGACAGTAATTTTCTTTTCAAGAAATAATAAAAGTAGAAGCCAAATTAAACATATTGATATAAAGTATCTAGTTGTCAAAGATCACATAAAGAAAAATGAATTGGAGATTGAGCATATCAAGACAAATCTTATGATAGCAGATTCGATGACTAATATATTGCCGACTAAAGTTTATAAAGATCATGTTGAGAACATGGGACTTGCTTGCTTAATCATGATACTATGATTTCTGCTTTTAAGATCATTGTTCTATATTTGAAACAATGTTATTGGTGTACCTAAAGTTTGTAATCAATATCCATTGTGGTTATTAAAGTTCGGAGTCTGAGACTTATAGGAAGTTTATTCATAAGGTAAAGTACTCTCTTAAAAATGAATAACGTACTTGTAACATATAGAAGTAAATATTTAATTATTAAAACAGAATCACAATGACTCAAGTATAATGTATTTCTATTTGAGTAATTCATTGGACGTTTCAGTACATGGCAATATTAAGTACTCATTTTATTTGTTGGATATGTAGACCAAGTGGGAGAATGTAACCATTTATGATCGCATATTCAATTTAAAGATTAAGTTAATTAAATGGTGGGTTGTTTAACATTCTTCATAACTTCTCATTTGGCCGTTGAAGGGAAGTTATTGCAAAAGAAAACCGCCATTTCTAAGATGGATGGATGTTAAGTGGTTTTTAAATATTAAAATGCCAAATGGTCCTTAGCCAAACCCATACAAAATTTCATTCGGAATTCCCTCTCAAAATTGAAAGTCATGTGTTTGTTCCGTTAAGTAAATGAGTTATCAAGTGAGTATTGGCTAGAAGGCTTGTTGGTGTTGTGAGAATTATTTTGAATTGCATATTTTAATTACATATTGAATAATATGACTGAAGGTAAGCAATTAATGTCTAACATCTTAGCGACATCAACAGTCAGGGAGAGCAAATCGATGACTACTTGTCGGAGCTTGGCATGTTTTTCAGACAATTTGTGAACATTAATGAGTTGGTGGTGGAGGTGGCTTTGGAAAGGTCGACATGGGTAGAGGCAATAGCTGAGTTTCCAAACGAGGAGTTTAGTTGAGTTAGGGAAAAGATCAGCTCAACGAGGACGAGTTGGAGATTGGAGGAGAACGAATCCGACAAGGGAAGTGAAGGGTGCCAACGGTAGAACGTTGGCAAAAATCCGATGTGGAAATCTTGGTGATTCTCATTATGTTTAAGTATCTATAGCGGGAAGTGGTAATCGGAGAACTGGAAATTTAAAAAGTGCAATTGTTTAATGTTGGAATGAAAAATAACTAAAAGGGTGAATTTCACCACCGTCACATAACTTTGCCCTTATTCAAAATCCGGTCATTGAACGTCAATTTGAAGCAATTCCATTCAATCACATAATAAAACGTGACACGGCCATTAAAAAAAAATGTAATTTGATTATTTGCGATTGAGGATTACCAATTGATCAGTTATGAACCTTACTAGATGTTTTAGACTCCATTTTTTTTCCTCGGCTATCTTAAAATCAAACAATATATTTTTACAATTATGAAGTAGACTTCATTACGGATTAATATGCATTTTTTATGTCTATACAGATTTTTAATCCTCTGTATGTGTTCACATTTTTTCAAAGTTTGAATTTGTAACTTAAACTATAAATGACTTTTTAAAAAAATGAAAAGAGCATGTTCTATTGGCTTCTTCTAGGTCCTGGGACGTGGCCATGTGCTGTTTTTGCTTTATAAAATTTTAAAATCCCTGCCTTTAGTTTTTTTTATGAAAAAATAGTAGTCATATACCATTTTTCTTTTATCTATAATTATATTCACACCACTTTTTTGTTAGATAAATCACATTTGAATTATATTAAAGATTCTTAATCTTTATTAATTATTACCTTATTCGTTCCACAAAAATAGATTTGTTTTCACTTTCATATAGATTAACAAAATGTAATTAATATGGTTGAAAATATAATTTATTTATTTTTACATTTTTTCTAATATATCCTACATTAAAAACCTTTATGAAGTAAAAGATGAATTCTTTTAAAATTATTACTATTTAATGTGTTCCATTTAATACTTTAAAAACTTTGCAGAGACACATTGAAAATGTAAACCTAAAATTTGTTGAAGAATTGATATCAATTTATTTTATATATATATATATATATATATATATATCTTAGCATTTCAATATTATTGTGGAAAACGTCATTACCTTTAATTTTTGGCGATTTCACCCTTATTTTCACATTTCATTGCACAAAATGTCATTTTCATCCATTTTCTCAATTACAAATTGTGAAATGACGAAGATTTCATTTTATTTAAATAAAAAGAAAAAGAAAGAACTAACTGTAATTATAATCCAATTTTTTTTTTAAAAAAAAGTGTAAATGTATCTCAAATAAATTATTAAAAAACTAATGTCAATACTTTTCACTACTGTGAAAAACGTCCATATCTTTTATTTTTTTGGCATTTGTACCCTTAATTACACATTTACACAAACCATCATTTATATCTATTTTTATCAAATTTCTCAATAAAATTTGTGAAATTATGATAAACATTCCTATTTAAATAAATAAATAAAAATATTTTTTTTAATTTCTATTTTTTTTTAATAATTTATTTGGGGCTCATTTGCACTTTTTTTAAAAAAAATCATTTTAAATTTTTTAATAATTTTTTTGGAACTCGTTTTCACTTTTTAAAAAAATTTGGGACTATAATTACAATTAATTATTTTAATTTATATTCGTCATTTCATAGCTTTTATTGATAAATTTGATAAAAATTGATAGAAATGATGGTATACACAATAAAAAATGTAATTAATGATGAAAAAAAATGAAATGTATGAACTTTTTCATAATAATAGGAAAATATATGGACATTATGAGCTAATTATCCTTTTACTAATTTATCTGGGATTCATTTGCACTTTTTTTAGAAAAAAATGAGGCTATAGTTGCAATTAGTTATTTCATTTTCTTTTATTTAAATAGAAGTATATATTCATTAATTTACAGCTTTTAATTAAGAAAGTTGATGAAAGTGACATTTTGTGCAATGAAAGTGAAAATAAATGTGAAAATGCAAAAATAAAAAATAAAAAAATTAGGACTTTTTTCACAATAATAGTGAAAGATAATGACATTTTGTGCTAATTATCAATTTATTAATTATTACAATATTTCTAAACAAAATAAGTAATGATTAAAATATTGATATGTTAATTTTTATTTTTTTTTACACAAAATAAATTGCAACTAATAGTATTAAATATCTTTTTCTTCTCAATGCAATTTTAGGTATGTCAATCTCACTTTAAATAAGAATGATGATATTTGCAGTCGTTCATTATTGTAGTCGTTCTACATAATATACGTGTAACGATTTGTTATTTGATGTATTAACGTGATAATTTTTTATTGTCTCGTGTATCAAATCGTTAATCGTTATATGTACGCCGATAGTAAATAACTGTAAATAGCATTATAATAAATAGCTTAAAAAGTAGTTAGTGTGTTGATACATAATTCAGAAATGTGGAATATTGGCGATATATTTAAAACGTGAGGGAGGGCAAGACTTTGATGTTTCTACAAAAGAATATGTGGTGTGAATATAATTTATTTATTACTATAATATATTATTCCCCAATAATGGATAAATTTTCCACAGAATTGCATTCAGATCCGAATTTAGTTTTCTAGTTGTTATTACTTCCGTGAATTTAGGGTGGGATGGGGCGGGCCTTAATTTTGTGCAGTCTGTTTATTCTTCCTTTGTGCATTAGAATCTGGATTAATTTTCCAGGATGAAGGAAACATTACAAAATTTATTGGAATATTCATTTGAGGAGAAAGCATCAATAATTTAAATGTATAATTGCACAAACGAGCTTCTCCTTCCCTCCCTTTTTTCTGTATTGATGGAAATCCTGGATGAGATGGATTTTTCAACCATTCCCTTCAAAATTTGGCAACTCTGTGGAAATTCAATACAGTAAATGTACTGAATTTTATTTTCGATTATTGAGTTCTGAAAAATTATATTCATCGTATAGATTTCGTTTGGTTTGGATTATGCTTGAGATGTATTTTTTTTAAAATGCTATGCTAAAGAGAAAAAAATATGCTTAAACATTCTGTATCAGAATAGATATTTCGATGGCTAACTGATACACAAATTTGGCAGAAATCGCTGCATCAAAGGAATTGGGACTGGGTGATTTGGAATCGAAAATGGCACGCCCTTCTTCATCATTCATAGGTACGTGGAACACTTCTAATATGCTTTGGTCTTTGCAATTTCAGTCTTAAACCAGTAGATTTTTGTGCATTTGGTTCCTTCATTGTTTAAACATTGTATTCGATGAACTTGATAATTATTGTCTTTTATTTGTTGGCTCCTGTGTGCAAGGACTGGCAATTGTGTACCAAAGGAGAGACCCAATCTAAGGGATGTGAACTTATTTTATTTGATTTTTTCTCAAATGAATGAGATCAATTCTTATTATTTTTTGAGGGGAAGTGGAGGGAAGGGAGGTACCAATCCTTGAAGTCCAGATCTCAATTGTAGAAACAATTATTCTTAACCAACTAGGACTAGATTTTGTATGTTTGGATTGTTGGGAAAAAAAGAGTGATTTCTGTGTAGATTATCAATTAATAATAAAATAATAAGCCCGCCCTTATTTGGTACTACTAAGAATTGTGATTAAAATTTAAATCAAAGTCAACAATTAATTTTAACTATACATTTTATAGAATCCACAATTTTTCAACCATACATCCCAATCATTTTTTTATCAAAATTTGCTAAGAATCCAATTTAAATATCTACCAAACATGGGCTAAATATAATCCAACAAAAACAATATAATATAAAAATGAGAAAAGATTTAGAAAGTAAGCATTAAGGAATCATGTCAATGACGCTATCATAAAATCATGTTGCATCGCTTTCGTGTCGATACTTTCGACATTACACTGGTAAAATTCATATGACTCACAATCGATTCTTTTTCCATGTGAATGTTCACATGGAGATAAATAATGAACCTTTTTCAAATTGTCAAAAACTATATGTTTGGGCCCAATTTTTTTCAAAAAATGGATTTTGCAATAGTGTTACGATGGAGAATGTGTGATTAAAAAATTATTAAAAATTTTAAATTTGCATATAATATTATTTCATTGAAAAATGTGTGATTGAAATGTGGTCAACTGATTGTTAAGAATGCATTTTGATGGAAAATGGAGCTCCAACAAGGGCATAATATGAAGTGTGGGGAAAATCATCTTCCAAGTTATGTTTCAAATAATGAAAATCACTCCCCCCACACGGTCAAATTTAGTCCCCACATCCATGTAAATTAAGCCATTTAATTAAGGTTTTAAATTTGTATTAAACCTGAAAATTAAAAACTAAAACTAAAAATTAAAAAGGTATTAATTTTGAAATTTAAACTTTTTTTTTTTTTTACTTACAACGTAGGTTTTGTGCCCCTTAATTTTTATTTAAAGATTTTATGATTCTATTCACTCACAAGACTAGGGCACATATTTTTGCGAGTACACTGTGAATGGTGACTGCATTAATAGTGGCTATGTGGATTAGGGATCTCCAATGCCGTGTGGTAAACATGGTGTATGTTTATCCTTCTTAGTTATTGTTGGCTTGTAAAAGTTCTTGGATATCTTTTTATCTCGCCCCCTTATTGTAATGATAAAATCCACTGATCCAATTGATATAAACATTCAACTTAAGTGCCTTTTTATGGAAATCATAAGTTTGAATTGCTGAGGACACAAGAAATTCACCGGGTTCCAACCCTAGTGGATAACATATGATACAGGCTGAGTCTTTGCGTGGAGCATGTTTCGGCCTGGGGGTAGAATCCGGTGGTCAAGGTCGGGGTTGTGATTTTAAGCTCTTTTCAATCGTCGTCTGGCCTTTTAAACAATAGGTGACCTCTTCGTGGTTATATCTATCTTAGAACAAGGAAAGTTTGGAGGAATTTGAAATCTCTAGTTTCTCTTATCATTTTCCCTGATGAATTCATTGGGTTGTTTGAAGTGTTTTAGACCTCATGTGAGTATATTGTATTGTTTGATTAATTGTATTGTGTAGCAGTGAATATATTGAAGAAGAAAATGAAATTAAAGTTCTTTATTTCATTCTAAATATATCTCGACATGTCTCGACAAATCATGACTAGTAAAAGAATGGAATGTAAATTGCAATGCCAAGTGATTGGTTCCTTTAAACACAATTTTGGCTAAATA
>CAIGRP010057627.1:0-37271 GCA_903798385.1 Fraxinus cuspidata | reverse complement strand
GTTTAGACTTTAGTAATTAATATAGTGTTATTTTTTTTAAAAAAATGACGAGCCAAGCTCGCAGAGCTCCCACGCGCGACGAGCTAGGCCATGAGCCGAGCTCGCCCAAAGTGACGAGCCACGAGCTCGGCTCGTGTGAGCACGAGCCGAGCTCGTGTAGGCATGGGCCGAGTCGGCTCGACTAGGCCCATTGCCACCACTATCTTCATGTATATCCTCTAATAGTATTTTTTTTATTGTTTTTTTGATTTCAATTGAAGATGATGTTTTATGATTATTAGGGTTTTATAGTTTTAGCTAAAGAATATATTTTATAATTATTAGGATTTATTTTAGTTAAAGATGATATTTTATGATTATTAAAGTTTTATTTAAACATAAATTTTAAAAGAACATAAAAAGGTTTTAAAAAATTTAATGAAAATAAATATTAATGGTTGAATTTAGAACAATATATATTTATTTCGTTAAATTTATATAAGATTAAAAATATAAAATAATTATTTTTTCAAAAGTGGATATATATAAACAGTGGATGTATTTTGCACGTAAGTACAAAATTTCTCTATTTTTTAACCACACGTTCTTTTAAAATTTACTATTCAAGCCATGATTTTCACAAATAATAGTTGTTAAACAAGGGCTACGAATTTTCCCGATTTTCTCGCCACCACTAGGTGGATCCTCCTAGGTGGGAGGTGGGGTATGGTACCTGATTTTTTAAATTAAATTATTATTATTATTATTATTTTTTATTTGTGTGGAAACATCAACAATTCAACTAAAATAGTAAAATAGGAATTCCAATTGCAAGTTTGAAGCAAGTGGATCACCAAAAGATGATTAAAAATCGAAAAAGAAAGGAATGGAACAATATTAAAATGGTGACATTAATCCATAATGAAAGACAAAAAAAACATGTTTTTCTTTTTGCAGGGCAATTCATCTGTATTTTAACTACCGTTAAAGCAAAGTTTTTCTTTTTGCAGGGCAAATCATCTGTACGAATGAATTGATCCATAATGAAAGACAAAAAGTAATTAATCCATAATGAAAGACAAAAAACATGTTTTTCATTTTGCAGGGCAATTCATCTGTATTTGAACTATTGTTAAAGCAAAGTTTTTAAAAAGAGAGAAGATTACAAATCTAAAGAATGGATCACAAAAAACAAGTCTTTTTTTTTTTAATTTTTTGTCAGGCGATTCATCTATCATCTTCAAGGTTCTAAAATGCGTAATGTGTGATAATGCGTTTCGATCGAACATCAAGCATTATAAGAGTAGTGTGCTTATGCTAAGAACTATTCATTTTCCAATTTTTAATATTCTTTTAAATATTCTGAACTAGTAAATATATTATGCCCTTGTTTTGTACCCATTCTTTTTATAATAAATTTCTCTCTTTTATTTTTAACCATACATTGTTCAATAAAATAATATTATACGCAAACTCAAAACTTTTCTTTATTTTTAACCAAACATTCTCCATCAAATCACTATTCCACAATACATTTTTTTACAAAATATTGAGAATCAACATGCTCTAAATAATGCATTTTTTACACACACACACACATATATATTCTTCTAAAATTTTTAATTAATATTAATAAAATTCATAAATACTACAATTCCTAAAACTTTAAACATATTATTCAATTTTTTTAACAAAAACATATGTTCAATATCATAAATACAACAATTACTTAGTAATCAATTTTTACAATTAGATTAGACACGTACATCAACTTAAAAAATTCTAAATATTTTCTAACTCTTTATCAGACTCCAATTCAAACTCCTCTTTTATGAAGTCATATTTCACATATGTAAAATAATCTTCATCGGACTCTCTTATTTCAATTTGAGAATTTTTAATACTTTTTGTAGATGGTAGGATAGCATTATAACCTCCACCTCCTCCTCATCATCATCATCACAACCATTAATAATTCAAGATTGTTCATTATTAGCATCATTTGCTAGTAAAATTAGAGAAAAATCGAAGAAAAAGGAGGCTCGTACTTGACGTAGATAGTTCGCAACTGAAAAGGAGTTATGATTTTTTATTTTTTTTAAACATCAAAACCCTATAAATTGATATATATATATAATTCATGGATTTGGGCGATTTGAATTAATTTGATGTTTGTTGGACTCAATTTACTTTTTTTTGAAGTTATAAAAATGAATTCGACTTTGCTAGGCTATTTTGACACAATTTTTAACACAAATGCATGCGCATTTTGATTTTAAGTGTGTATATGTGGTCAACAAAATAAGTGATTGCATTATCACACACATACTCCATATGCGAGTAGTTTTGAAAAAGAATTAAGTATATGCGTATATTTTAGAACACCAGTATTCTCACTGCTATTAAAGCAAAAAAGAGAGGATTACAAATCGAAAAGAAAGGAATGAAATAATATTAAAATGGTAAAATAAAATTAATTAATCCGTAAATATTTTTTTTGTTTAAAAAAAAAAAGCAAGTTTTTACTAGTGTGATTCATCTGTATTTTTGCTATTATTAAAGCAAAGTTTTTGAAGTAGAATATATAAATATATGAAAGATGACTTCACTTCTCAGTTATGAATATGATCAAGATTTAGGCAGTATAGTGAATACGATTGTAATCTTTTTATTTTCAATATTTATTATTGCCAAGAAAAAAAGTTAAAAAGCATCTTCAAGATTTTTATACTTTTCAAACATCATGCTCAATTAAACCCTGTTTGAGACCCATTTTTAGGTTAAAATGTATTTTGAATAGTGATTTTCTAGAGAATGTAATTAAAATATAAGAAAAATATTTGAGTTTACGTATAAAATTATTTTATGGGGGAATGTGATTAAAAAATGAGTTGAAAAAATGGAGCCCAAATAAGGGATTATTATCATCAAGTTGATAAAATCTATCTTTATCTCAAAATCAATCACCAATTTAAAAAGAATAAAAGATTCTATCCTAATTACACCATAAAATCTAGAGTTATTTAGCACTGTTCATATTTAATACCAACTTATTTGATAACAAAGATGACATTAAATAATATATTCATTTAAATGCAATGATATATGACCATTTAATTGAACATATTATATATAATCACATAGACGGGTGTTCTAGTATAACTAGAGCTAGATGTCATTATTCTAAAATTTAAACTTCGGGCCACCAAAAGTGGGCATTTGGGTGTGCTTTTGTGGTTTAGATACTTAATTTTGTGTAATTATTTATTTTTTAGGAGAAAACGTGGTAGTGGATTAGAAAAGATGAAAATGAACGAGAATTGATCAATAAGGATTCGAGAGAACAGATTCTGGAAGTTGGGGATGAAAATGTAAATTTTAGAAGTTGAAGGACGTATAATGAAATAACGAAGGACTTGGGTTGAGCAGAAAAAAATAGAATCGAGGACCGAATTGTACTAAGTAAAATAAATATGCCACGCAAGCAAATTCCAGAACCCGAAACCAAACAAGCCTTCCATGCCAGCTCACGTCCCTATGCGGCGCGATCGCATGGGTCCGTTAAGAGTCTCAGATCCATTTTCCTATTTCGATTGGTTTGTGGCTTGATTGTTAACCTAAGTAGGAGATTATAAATATGTTTATTTTACTCTTTTCAAAGGGGAGACACATTCTTCAGGCAAAAACATGTATTTATCAATAAAAACTAAGATTTTTGGCACGAATTCGAGATTTTAAAGCGAAAGAAGATATTTTGTACGGGGAGATTTGCAATAATCAAGGAAGAGGCTGAAGATCTATTGTTGGAATTCGTGTTGCCAACATCAACAATTACTTTGATTCATTTTCTCTTTTTGTTGTAACTGAAGCTGGTAATTTGAAGTTAAGTTTAGAATAAATATATATTGTGAATATTATTCTTTTCAGGAATGATACTTGAACTTCAATCAACTTTATTATTTGTCACAATACTGTACACTTACGATTTAGGAGAAATTTTTTTTGGCTAGGTTGTTGATGAATATAGTTATTTAGTTAATTTTAACTTTAATTTGAATTAAAAAAATTATTTCTTTTTCTCTTTCAATTGAGGCACTTGTATTTCTTGGTAACATTGACAAGGAATTGAAAAAAGCAAGAGGTCAGCAACAAATAGAGATGAGGAATGCTAAAATTGATGAATATAACATGCTTATGGGGAATTGTTTCCCCTTCGCCGCTTTAAAATGAAGAAGTATAATGGACTTGTCGAAATTGATGAGAATGACCATAATTGACAATATTATGTGACTGTCAAGTTTATAATTATAGGGGGTGAACGAAGTTGATGAACATAACTTTCCCTTGAGAGTACTATCTAGATTATCGAGCTCGACAGCAGAAGAAAAGAAATATTTCTCCATATGTTGAAATTGATGAAGATAACATGATATGAGGGATTTTTCCACTATGCAAAGAATTGGATTCCAAATAAGTTCGAATGATCCAAATAGCATACATTTGGGGATCTCTCATCATTGAACAGGAGGAAACAATAATTTTTTTAAAAAAGAGTATGATGAGACCAATGAATTAATCACGATGGAGCCAAACGAATAATTGACATTCAATGGAGATGGAAATAGCATGCAATCCTCCAACTTCACTGATTTTGTGATAAAACCGATGAATTGATCGAAATATTCTTATTTGCGTTTCAAATCACGTGGTGGAGGTAAGTCATAGATGTTGAGAAGGGAAAAGTAAGAGCTTGGAGGATAGTCGAAGTTTGTTGCAAGGTCAACCTACAAAAATAAGAAATATCTTTTAAGTCATATTCAAAGTACAATGAAGAATTTGTGCAAAAGTCGGGTTATAACCATGAACAAGTGTGCATATTAGTAGAAAACCCAGTTTCTAACCCTTTTAGTTGATTTTATAAATTGCATTGCATGTAATGAGTTAAGATTACATTTAGTATTTCGACATATTTGTTTATTGGTTAGCTTGTGTTTTTAAGATTTTTATACTTAGGTTAGTATTCATAATCATGCCAAAAAAAAAAAAAAAAAATAGAAAAAGCAAAAAAAGCCACATACATACAATCGTTAAATGATTAGCCTTCATTCTCGTGTGATTATAATAGTAATTATTTCTCGGCCAGGTCTTGTGTTTGCTCCTCAATGATCATCAGTTTGAGTTCCTTTAGAGTCACTGAGGTGAGTATCCAGTTGTAAACTTCAGAGTCTCGTGAGCTTAGTCGAGGTGCACGTAAACTGGCTCATACACCCACGATTATTAAAAAAAAAAATAGTAATTATTTCTCTTTTATCATTTTAGGTATGATATATCCTACAAGATGAAGTAGGGAATGAAATGAAGATAAAATTTCAAGTGCTATTGTTGTGATATTTTTTGCATACATTGAGGACTGTGTGTATTTAAAATATTTTTACTATAGTTGAGTGTTAGTGTTATATATCATAAAAATTTCAAAAAAATTAAAAAATGAAAATGAAAATTTTTATTTTATTTTATGTGTGCTTAAGTGAGTTGGATGTTCTTGTCGACTAATTATGAAATTATGTAGATATTAATCATGATTTGTGACTACGTAATACAAATTTTCTAATTTGATACTTGTCCATATGAGATTGTATCATTTGAGCATAATAGTCATGATATTCATTATGTATTTTTTTTTGATTATGTGATAGAATAAGTTAAATGAACTTAGGTTGAAAAATCAAGATCAAAATCATAATCACTTAACCTATTGAAAGGCTTAGTTTAGGTGCAATTGATCGCGAGCTATTTAGATAGATGCAAGTTTCGTGCTTGTTGAATACCCGTAGGGACTGATTTTGACAATCAAACGGAACGTAGATAGTAATCATAAATTAGGAGTTTAGATTTTAATCACTTGTTCCAATAAAGGCATTGCACTAATCGTGTCACTTAGGAAAAATGTTACATACATTGAAGTGTAGAGCTAGTCTTGACTAATCAAACTCTATTCATAGCAAATGTTTTAGGAGACTATCTATTGGGAAATAATGCGTCAAAACTGCATTCAAAAGCAAAATAGAAGTTCCAAAAAAATTAAGAAGGGATAAAATGAAAAAGTAAAAGAAAAAAAAACCCTAAAGTGTATTGAGACGGTGACAAAATAACTATAAATACTACTTTTGTCAGACTAAGCTTTAGATACTTAATTCGGATCTAAATTTCTAGTGATATTTATTACCTAGTTCAAACTTGGAGGTTGAGACATTCAAATCTAGTAAGAATAATCACATATCAAGATAGTTACTTCCATTGTTGAAATCTAAACGAAACTTAAGCAGGAAATGAGTGAACATTCTAAAATCAACCTTAAAATAAAAATTCTGGGTGAGAGATTAAAGAACAAGTTTGACGGTATGGGTTGGTAATAATCAACCTAAAAGTTCATGATGATTAGATTGACTATGCATACATATATCGATTGATCATTGAATAAGTGAAAATTTATTTTAGTGGCATTACTTAGGAGCTTTTTATGAATTGTCGAACTGTTTCAATACTTGATGTGATTTCAACAAGTAAACTAATGCATTGATATTTGTATTTTCTTTCTTGTGTGTTAAGTAGATAATCTTCTCGAGACGAACAAGATTTTAAGTTTGGTGGTATTGAATAATTGTATTCTACGCACTTATTAGAGCTTTTAAGGTTGATTATTTCTTGTTAAATTGAGCGCATATCTACCTATTTTGGTGTAAAATTTGTTAATTGTAGGTAAAATTCCAGCTTTGATAAAATTGGTATGAAAAAGGCATTTTGGAATTATTTAGGATTAATTTGAAATAAATTGAAAGCTAATCGGAGTGCACATGGTCAAAAAGAAAAATTAATAGATTATTCTAAAAAATCATAAGTTTTGAGAGTTAAATTCAATATTTAGAACGTTTGAGGACTAAATTACAAACTTTTATAACTTGCATCGAATCACTTTCGGATGATTGTGGAATGTAGAGGTTTCAATTGTTAAGATTCAAAGATGAAGGACCAAAATTTAACATAGGAAGGGACTCAAGCTAAACAAAAAGAGAAATATGGGGACCAAGTTGATCAAGGGGTAAAAATATAACTTGTGATCGCGAGGAGGATTCCATGCAATCGTAGGTGGATATAATCATTTCCAACAAGCGAATATGTTAAACCATACAACTCATGGTTCATGCAATAGAAAATTTATGTCCTATTTTGTAATCTCTTTTTGGAAAGCAATTAGAGCACAATTTTTTACATAATTTCGAGTCCTAAATTGAGCGCATATCTACCTATTTATTTTTTACATAATTTCGAGTCCTATAAATACATATTTCATCCAATGATTAAGAGAGGCTATTGGGGATAAAATACATAATAATTTTTATTAAGAAGAGAGCTCTAAAGTAAGCTTTTGATAAAGAATGACATATTCATTTAGGAAAAAGCCATATGTACATAATTTTTGTTTACAGAATTTTTACAGGTGCTATTGTGGTAGCACCTGATTGAAACTTCCCCCCCCCCCCCCCCCCCNAGTGTTATCTATCAACCAATTCTATGAATCAATTTTGTAAGTGTAGATGTTGTACATGTGGCTCATATTGTAGGTTTAATTCACTGTTTGTTTGCTAGGGACGCTGAATAGGTTGAGAGTGCGGGGGCTTTGGTATAGGTGTATTTTTGTATGGACCTTAAAGTCTTGTCTGGGCTTGGGCTTGGGCTTGGACTTTGGCTAAGGTTAGTATAAATACTAAAGATGCAACCCTATTATTTATACTGAATAAAAATCTTTGCTTCGCTCCTTATAGACGTAGGCACATCGCTGAACCACGTTAAATACTTGTGTTGATTTTTCTATTCTTTTACGCTTAAAATCCAACAAATGGTGTCAGAGCAAGGTCTAGTGGCAAGTTCTTTGATTGTAAAATTTGATGTAATGAAGTTTGACGGAACATACAATATCGGATTATGACAGCGAATGGTGAAGGAATTGTTGGCGCAACAAGCGACGGTAACGACGCTATCTGGGAAGAAGCCAGAGAGTATGTCAGATGCCAATTGAGAAGAGCTTGAGGCGTGAGCAGTGGTACAATTCAGCTCTGTTTAGTGGACATGATCATGTATCACGTCATGGACGCTGAAACTCTAGTGGAAATTTGGCTGAAATTTGAGAGTCGTTATATGTCGAAGTCTCTCAAGAATAAGCTACATTTGAAGTAGTGGTTATACGGGCTTAAAATACTGGAGGGTATAGATCTGATTTAACACACAAATGTGTTTAATCAAATTATTAGTGATTTGTTGCGACTTGAAATCAAGTTTGATGAAGACAAGGCAATGATATTGTTGTGCTCTCTTCCTTCCTCGTACGACTACTTGGCGACCACGTTGACGTGGGGGTAAAGAGACTCTTGAATTGGAGGAAGTCACATCGGTCCTGTTAGCCTACAACCAGCGAAATTTGCGTACCGGTGAAAGTTCATAGGGTGAAGGGTTGATCATGAAGGGTTACCAAGATTGTAGGAGAAAGAAGGATAGAGGTGGTTCTTACAAAAGTAATACGAAATTGAAATCCTAAAATCAAAATAAGAAAAACTTCAAGTGCTACAAGTACCATCAGACGGGTCACTTTAAAAGGGATTGTCCGAATAAGAAGCAGGGTGATGAAAAGAAAGATGATGTGTCCTCAAACTCGGCTAGTGTTTTAGAAGAAGACTCGAATTCTGGAGATGGAGACATGCTATCAGTCTCTGCAAGAAATTCTCACAAATTACATGACTCTTTGGTACTTGATTAAGCATGTTCATATCACATGTGTCCTCACCGAGATTGGTTTGATTCGTATCATTCGGGTAATTTTGGATTTGTTCTGATGGGTAATGATGCATCATGTAAGGTAATTGGAATGTGGTCCATAAAATTTAAAATGTTCGATGATGTGGTGAGGACTTTGAAGGATGTTAGGCATGCACTAGAATTGAGAAAGAACCTAATTTCCTTAGGTACTTTAGAAACTATTCTTATAAGTCAAAGAGTGGGAGCCATGACAGTGAATAAAAGTGCTATGATTGTGATGAAAGGTCAAAAATTGGTAGGGAATATCTACAATCTATTGGGAAATAAAGTTGTAGGTGGAGTTGTTATAGCAGAATCTAAGTCAGATGACATTCTTCTATGACACATGCGACTGGGGCATGTAGGAGAACGTGGTATGATTGAGCTTCACAAGAGGAATTTTTTGAAATGAGTAAAATCATGCAAGCTTGATTTCTGCAAGTTTTGTCTACTTGGAAAACAGTCTAGAGTACAGTTCAAGATGGGAAAGCACAAGACAAAAGACAATCTTGATTATGTGCATTCTGATGTTTGGGGACCAGTGAGGGAGTTGTCTAAAGGTGGATCCCAGTATTTCATTACTTTCATTGATAACTTCTCTAGAAAAGTTTGGATATATTTCATTAAGCACAAGTCTCAAGCTTTTGCCAAGTTCAGATTCTAGAAAGCAGAAGTAGAGAACATGACATGGAGAAAAATTAAGTATCTTAGGATAGACAATGGTAAAGAGTACACAGATTCACAATTTTTGAAATTTTAAGAGTAACATGGTATTCAGCGGCATTATATAGAGTGACGTAACAGAGAGGATGAACAGAACAATTGAAGAACGGGCAAGATGTTTGAGGTTGAATGCAGGACTGTCGAAGAGTTTTTGGGCAGAAGCTGTGAAAATGGCATGTTAAGTCATAAACAGATCACCACGAGCAGCGCTAGATGGGAAAGTTACAGATGAAGTTTGGACAGGTAATGAAGTTAATTATTTTGGATTGAGAGTATTTGGGTGTCCAGCTTATGTGTATGTATCTAGTGATCGGAGATCCAAGCTTGATCCGAAATCAAGAAAGTATATTTTTCTGGGCTATGTGAAAGGTGTAAAAGGGTACACGTTCTGGGATTTGGAGGCAAAGAAGATGAGGATCAGTAAGGATATAGTTTTTGATGAAACATTCATGCTAAGAACTTTTAGATGAAGAGAAGCTCAGTTCAGGCGAGGGCAACAGTAAGAGCCAAGTAGTGCATGTAGAGCTAGACAATGTTGACATGGAGATTAATGCTTAGGGAGCAAACAGTTCAGACTTAGAAGAGGAACATTATTATAGTATTGCCACAGAAAGACCACGTCCTACTATCAGGCCACCCATGAAGTATGAATTCAAGCATTCAGTTTCTTATGCACTATTTTCAGTAATAGCGATCCTATAACTTTTTAGGATGTCGTAGTAGTTAGTAGAAAAGTAAATGGATAGAGGCTATGATGAAGAAAATTGAGTTATTGCATAAAAATGATACTTGAGATCTGGTGGAGCTCCTAGAGAGGAAGAAACTGATAGGATGTAAATGAGTGTATAGAAAGAAAGAAGCAATGTCAGAAAAGGAAAGGGAAAGATACAATGTTCGGTTAGTAGCTAAAGGATACTCAGAGGAAGGGAGTAGATTATGATGAGATTTTCTCTCCGGTTGTTAGACACACTTCCATCAGGATTGTCTTAGCAATAATGTCCAATTTTGACTTGGAGTTAGAGGAACTGGATGGGAAGATTATTTTTCGTTAATGGTGATTTAGAGGGGCAGATTTTCATGGAGTGGCAAGAGGGGTTCTTAGAACCAGGAACAAAGAATCTCATGTGTGAACTGAAGAAGTCTTTATATGAGCTTAAATAGTCTCCACGGCAATGGTACAAGAAGTTCAACTCCTATATTATTCAGATTGACTATAGTCGCTGTGAGTATGATTGTTGTGTATACTGCAGAGTTCTTGAGGATGATTCATATATTTTCTTGATGTTGTATGTGGATGACATATTAATTGCTGCTAAGAATATTAATGAGGTAGATAGATTGAAGTCTTTGTTGAGTAGTAAGTTTGACATGAAAGATTTGGGATCGGCTAAGAAGATTCTTGGCATGGAGATCAATAGAGATAGGAAGGCCAGAAAATTATGAGTATCTCAGAAAATTATTTGAAGAAAGTGTTGGAGAGATTTAGCATATCTGATGCAAAACCAGTGGGTACGCAATTGAAAAATCACTTCAAATTTTCTAGTAATTAGCGCCCTAAGAATAAAGAAGAAATTGCAGGGATGTCAAAGATGCCTTATGCCAGTGCAATTGGATATCGGACCAGATTAAGGACATGCAGATAGTGTGGTGAGCAAGTACATGGCTAATCCCGACAGAGAGCATTGGAGAGTTGTAAAATGAATTTTCAGATATTTGAAAGGTACAATGGAGTGAGGGATCATGTTTGAGAGACAACATGATGATATTTTAGTTCAGGGATACGTAGATGCAGATTATGGAGACGACTTGGATGACAGAAGGTCCCATACAGGTTATGTTTTCACACTTGCTTGTGGGCCTATATGTTGGAGATCTATGGTGTAGTCACTTGTGGCATTATCTAAAACTGAAGCAGAGTACATGGCAACAACTGAGGCAGCTAAGGAATCATTGCGGCTGAGAGGACTTGTCAAGGAGTTTGAGATCAAGCAAGATAGAATAAAGCCGTGTTGTAATAGTCAGAGCGCCATCTTTTTAGTAATAATCAGATTTATCATGCAAGAACCAAATACATTGATGTGAGATTTTCAAGATAAGGGAGTTGGTTATTTTAGGAGAGTTGTTGCTAGAGAAGGTGCATACTTCAGAGAATGCAGCAGACATGTTGAAAAAGCCAATCATAATAGATAGGTTCAAGCATTGCTCGAACTTGATTAACATATCTAGGTGTTAGAAATGACGTGTCCCAACCTATTAGTCCCACAGTGTGTTTTTCTCAGGTTATGTTGCTTCAGTGTTTGCTTGAACTTGATTAACATATCTAGGTGTTAGAAATGATGTATCCCAACCTATTAGTCCCACATAGTGTGTTTTTCTTAGGTTATGTTGCTTCAGTGTTTTCTCCTAAGGGGTCAATATTCGCCAATGTAGAGATTGTTGTATATGTAGTTCATAAAGAATGAAACACAAATTTATGGAATTAAAATGGCCAATGTCCGCTCCGACATCAGCCTTGTGGGTTTAATTTACTGTTTGTTTGCCAGGGATGCTGAATATGTTGGGGGTGCATGTGTCTTTTTTTTACGGGCCCTAAAGTCTTGTATGGACTTGGGCTATGATTAGTATAAATACTAATGATATAACCATATTATTCATATTGAATAAAAATCTCCGCTTCGCTCCTTATGGATGTAGATACCTCGCCGAACCACGTTAAATACTTTTTATCAACCTAAGCACTATATCTATGAAAGTATGTATGGATACAGATTTTTTAAATCTTAAATGAATGGACAATGCTTGTGAGGGGATTCTGAGCCTAATGCTTGTCAATTAATTACTTGAGTTTCATTATCACTTTCCCTACGTTTGATTAGCTATTGATTTTAGGTTGTTAAAACTTATCTAATTTGCTATTCAATTAAAATTTGTATTAAACGAAAACTAAAATAAATACTTAGTTTTCGCAGGAACGATATTTTATTCACACTTTATTACTTGACTACAGTAACATGCACTTGCAAATTTTTAGCACTAAAAAAAATAAAATCCTACTCCCTCTAAAAAAACTATTTGATTTTGAGAAAAATATGGTCATGTGATCAAATAAGAACATGTTTTCCATGAAAAAATATGTCAATCAAACAACAGAAAAGTAGGAATTTTGATAAAAAAAAAATTTCATAAAAAATATTGACAATCAAACGCATCATTATAGATTATGCAATCTTGATTGAATTTTTGCAATTGAATGTGTTTATAAGTATTGAATTTACGTAAAGATATTGTAAATTTGTGTATTTAAATATGTCTAATTTTACTCGAAAGAGATCACTAGTTAAATTTGGTAATTCGATTGTTAACAAGTATAAAAAGGGACTCTAGGATATTGAATTAATAAATGTTAATTGATCAAGGTGAAATCGAAATTTGAACTACTTAATCTTGTAAATCTTCCATAAAGTTTTCAAGCGTTTATTGTATGATAAAGAGTTCGTATATATTTTAGTTTTCAATTCAATTGTTAAATCATCAATTGATAATCCCATTAGTTCAATTTGAAGTTAGGTTTATAATAAAAATCAATTGTGAATAATTATTATATGAGGAAATGATACCTGGATTTTCATCCATTTTATTCCTATAACGATACTATAAACTAAAAGTTTAGACGAACATATATATAATTTTGAATCAATTTGTTGGTCGAAATTTGTCTAAAGGTTTCAAATTTTACCTAGAGGTTTGGATGGGATTCTTAGACATGAGCAAGTTCAATGAAGAGGTGAAATTATTATTTGTGCCGGTGAATGTGATGGAAAACTATAAATAGAAGAATAGTGTCAATTACATTCCAGCAGAACGTGCATACGTACCCTATCGAAAATCAGAAAAATATGTACAAGTCATGTGCATTTTTAATTGAAATTGCATATCCGATATACAATATTAGTTTGTACTTTATAGTCATACTTATTGAACTGACTACTTTTTACTTGAGAGAGATCACTAGTTAAATTGAATAGTTTGGTCGTTAACATGCCTAAAATGGGACTGTAGGATATAAAATTAAGTAAATGTTAATTGACTTAGGTGAACTATTTAATCCTGTAAATCTTCCATGAAGGGCTTATTAGCACAAAATGTCCATACGTTTGACCGTTTGTGTGCAAAACATCTCCACGTTTTATTTTTTACATTTTCGCCCTTATTTCAACGTTTCATTGCGGAAAACGTCCTTTCGTCCATCTGCCGTGAGTTTTACCATAAATGCTTACTTGAACTCCCTTTTAATTTGAAACTCGAAGGGTAAAATGGTCAGGCCACTTCACAAACCTCTTCTTCCCGCCATCATCCAAGGGTCGTGCATACTCAGGAACAATAGCAACAAAGGGAACTGGAACTTGGGGAGCTTCAGATTAACATCTGAGGCAATCTCTGCTAGGTACCCATTAGTGAGGCAACGGGGCGGGTGTGGGCTTGCCCCGTTTGTTTGTTTGTTTGTTGTTTTTTAAATTTTCAGTTAATTAACTATTTTTTTATAGTTAATTAATTATTATTTTTTTATTCTTCACGAGGCGAGTTCAGAATGGGGTACCCTTGCCTTGCCCCGCCCCGTCAACTCGTTCAGGTGGGTTTTTTTGCCCCATTAGGGGCAGGGCCTCGCCGTGTGCGAGTTTTTTTGCCAACTCTAGTACCCATCAATTAGCTTGGCTACCATCGTGATCAATGTCAGTTATGGTTATCCCATTAGTTGGGCATCATCAACCACTCGATCCATGACCAAGAAATGGTCAAGAATCCGCTGGATGCAGTCCACGTCATATAGAGTAATAAACAGGTCACTCATAAAAAAAGGAAACTTTTTTTTTCATTTAAATCGCTGTTCGTCATCGGACCAGGAATTGTGCATCAGAAGCTGAAGCTGTCAATCTATTTTTCCAATATTTGAACATGTGTAAAACATCCATACGTTACACAATATTTTGCGTAAAACATCCCAATGTTCAAACTATGACTGCGTAAAATATCCATACGTTTAAAACGTTGTTTGGTAAAACGTCCCAACGTTTAGACAATTTTTACGCATAATGTATTTGCATTTCAAATATATGTGGAAAATGTCCCTGCTATATCCTGTAAGCTTCACTTATTCACAACAACAGAAAGACCGTAATCAACCACAGCAACTCAAAACACCGATCAACAACATCAACTCCAAACACTAATCAACCATGGAAAGTCATCATACAGATCAAACAAAAAATTTAAAACAGCAATCGAATTTATTAAACAGAAAAACTGAACAGAATTAAGTGTGAACCAAGTTTGCATATACAATTGATAGACTTTTAGCCACACCAGTTTCGGCTGAACAAAAAAAATTGAACATAATTTACTGCTGATGATTCTGACACATGAACAAAGAAATTTACAATTCAACTTCTTTAGGTTGGCATTGCAACCGCATTAAAAAAAAAGAAAAGAAAATGTGTCCCTAATTGCCTGCTGGTGGTGACGCACTTTTATAGCTCCTCCTGTTGTGCCCTGGTTCACCGCATTTTCGACATGATTGAGTTTGTACTGCTCTCTTCCCTGCACTTGATATGCCCGTTGAAGTTGTCTTCGAACGGATTTCCTTTTGCGAAGACTTTTCTGACTTCTTCCTTTGACTTGAAGACTCCACCTCATTTGGCTCTTTTCTTATGTTCTTTTTTGGCCTCCCAGCCATTTTTGTGTAAACATGTGGTCTAAGTGGGTTGAGACCTGGACTAGGCCATGTGTCTGAACCTGTGATGGGGGAAATTGAATGTGTATATGCGATCAAGTAGGGATCCTTTTTGTAGATGGCATGTACATAATCAATTACACAGAGGCCTCTAGATACTATCGAGGCAATGACATGGCAACAAGGGATTCCTGATAACTGCCAAGCACGACATGTGCAAGTCCTTGCCCTGAGGTCAACATCATGTAGTACAATGCCTATATTGTGCCGAACTTGAAACTTCTCATTCCTCGCATATTCAGCCCACTCAAACCTTGACTGTGTACTATGTTTATCGAGAATTTTTTGGATTCTAGGCCTACTGCTGATGTCCATCTATCAACTGACTCTCTATGCGCTACAATTTCCTTCATTAAATACAACCTAATCTCCCCAAGCATGGTTAGAATATGCTTCTCTCTTACATTGACAATTGTGCTATTGAATGATTCACACAAATTGTTTTAAAGCATATCATACTGAGTCCATTCTTTGAAGTGGGATTTGCTCCAATGGGATGTTGGTTTAGGTTCAAGCCAACCATATGCAGCCGGGTCAAGGTCCAATATCTTTTGCATTTGTTCAAGCCACCGTGGCACAGTAGTGGCTCTGGCTGCATCCCAAAGACAATACTCTAAAGCCAATCCCTTATGCAAGACACTAAAATTATTGTACAGATGTCTAACACATGTTCTGTGCTTCGAACCCTCAAACAAAGACTCAGTCGCATTAATTAACCCCTTTTGCTTATCTGAAATGAATGTCCAGTGCAAGCCATTGTGTATATGCAAGTCATCCTTCAAAAACTCTAAAAACCATCTCCAGTTATCTCCATTCTCAACCTCAACCACTGCATATTCTACTGGATACATACCGTTATTAGCATCCACACCGACTACAGATAACAACTGCCCACCATGCTGTGTCTTCTAGAAAACAACCATCTAGACCAATCACTCTTCTATACTCCCTAACGAAAACTTCCTTCAACGTTCCAAGGTAAAAATACAGACGTCTGAATTCTCCAGCAACGCCCTCAACCAAAGTAGTGGTCCTACTATTTGTCCTCTACAAATCCTTACAGTAATCCCACAGTACTTTGTAATTGTCCACCACGGTACCCTTTATCTTTTCAAGTGCTTTCTCTTCTGTTCAGTACACTTGCTAATGTGAGATATCACCCAAACCATCCCTTTTAACCCTCTCCATGAATGTGCTCACAGACATATTTGGTTCAGACCTCTAATCAGATAAATATCTATCTGCTAAATAAGTAGAGCTTACTCTAAAATTCTTGTACACCATGAGCCACGTGTGCTCTTCCACATATGTTTTGATCACCCAATTTGTCTTGTTATGCTCCTTCGTAGCATACAATACCCAGGGACAGTTTCCCTTGCACTTCAATCTCAAAACATTGTCTTTCTTGTATTTAATCTCTCTATTGCTTCTAACTGAATATGAAGTGATGACAGCCTTCAACAAAGACATGGACTCATATGCCAACCCTAACAATTAGAAAATGGAATCATATCAGTCATTCATAGAAGGAAGGTTAATAGTAAGGTAAAGATTGTGTTGAACTTACCTTATCTGAACTTTGGATCATCCACATTGGTCCTTGAATTGAAAGCATCAACTGAAGCCCTTCTTCTTGTAGTTGTATCGTCCTCATCTATATTATCAATACTTCGCAACTTGTCCGAGTCCCCGTAGTTGGTATCCGAACCCCTAATCTGATGCTCATCTGCCACAGAATCCAAAATCAAAATTAACCATTTCATTCTCGGTTTCAGCATTAAACGTCGTCTGATCCTCAATCTCGTAATCAGATTCCACCAAACCTTCAACCTCATCTCCACTACTTTGTTCGTCGTTATTAGCTTCAACCTCGACTTCATCATCTTCAACACCCATATCACCCACATTTTGATCTTCTTCATAATGGTATTGAAGGGTTTCCTCATAATGTGACCACAACTCTTCAGCATTCTCATGAAAAAATGATCTAACCAATCAATTTCAGGCTCTTCACCCTCATTCTCTTCTACAGAAGGAACATAATAACCTTTAAATGTTTGCGGTTAATTGCATTGCGTATCAACTTCTGAGATCGATGCATGCAATGGCAATGAATGCAATTGCAATAGGGATACAACATATATATGCACTACTGGATGCCCATCTATATCCTTAAGCATTTATTTGATATCATTCTCACTCTCCAATCTACTCAACCCCTTCCCTAAGCTCATTTTTCATTTTTTTCAGTACGTTTTTTTAGTAAAACTCCAACATCAAATCATGACCAACCGCATTTAAGAATTTCATCAAATTAGCTTTCGTAAATAGTCTAGATGGAAGAAATCAAAGAAAATCACAAATCCATGTTTGTATGCCAAATTGTTTGGCTTGGCATAGAAATTGCCTCCGTGATGCAATTCAACAGTGAAAAAGCTTGAATTTGCACATGCGTGCAAAAAAAAATGTGGAAATGAGGAGTGAACAATGAAATGTGGTATGGAAATAAGGAAATATACACTGATCAAATTAGGGCAATAATGGACTACCCATCATATAATGCTCAAAATCGAACCAAAACCACAGAAATTTCAACTCTCAACCATTGTCATGCAAATTTCAGAGGAATACCCTCAAACCCTCCAAAAATAACCCTCACGATGTTGAATGTCTTTTCCTAATTCCCATTTCAATAGAGTTCCAAACTGTAATTCCAAAGAGCAATGACATTATGAAGGGACAACAATGATAATGGATAGACATCGTTCATACCGTATTTGGGTGTATCGTTATCAGGTTGTCTGATAAATGGAGGAAACATTTTCATTCGACAAAATTTCTTGTGAAAAACAAGAATATATTCCATAAAAAATAGTAAGGAAGCCTCGATTACTCGAAGCTTGAAATTTCGAACTGCAAAATAAAAAAAAGGGACCACTAGTGAACTATTACCTTTTCTGCGTTCACCCTCCACTATGCACGGATAATATCTTATTACGAGAGGAGTTATTGAAGGTGGGTGCGCACGAGACGTGAACAGTGGAGAAGATGGAAGATGAATCGCGCGTATTATGGAGAAGAAGAGGTTTGTGAAGTTGCCTGACCATTTTACCCTTTGAGTTTCAAATTAAAGAGGAGTCCAGGTAAGCATTTAACGGTAAAACTCACGGCAGATAGACGGAAGAACGTTATCCACAATGAAACGTTGAAATAAGGGCTAAAATGCAAAAAAATGAAACATATGGACGTTTTGCACACAAACGATCAAACGTAGGGATGTGCTAATAAGCCTTCTATGAAGTCTTTAAACGTTGATTGTGTTAGACATAATTTAGTATAATTTTTAATTTCCAATTCAGTTGTTAAGTCATTATTTGGTAACCACATTTAATTTGAAGCTCTGTTTAGAATAAAAAATTATAGTGAATAATTAGTCTCAGAGGAAAACTTTACTTGTCATGATATTGTATACTTACAATTTAGACAAACATATAGTTTTGAATCAGTTTGTTGGTTGAAATTTGTAAGTAGGTTTCGAAATTCTTGTGGAAGTATGGATTGGATTCTTATATTTGAGCAAATTTTATGATGAGAATTTGTGCCAGTGCAAGCGAGGAAAACTATAAATAGCAGAATAGGGTCAATTGCATTCACTAGAACGTGCATACCCTTTTATGTAGTTATGTCATAATGAAATTTGAAATAAACATACATTTTCGAAAACCCGAAAAATATGTATAAGCTATGTACATTCATAACCGAATGTACATGTCCGATATACAATATTAATTGTACTTTATAGTCGTACTTGTTAAATATATGATTAAGATGATTCAATCCTTTGTCTCCGGGATTGTCCCCCTCATGACATTATTAGTCAATTCCTTGTACATACTTCTTCTCTCTAGCTCTGGTATCTGAGATTGCCATCGCCTCTTCCATTCACACTTCTCTTCAGTTTGCTGTAATTACCATAAAACAAGCCTCATATGACAAATTTTAACAATAATCAAATCAATTTGTAGAAGCATATAACTCTTTGAATGGAAAAAAAAGAAGAAGATACTTTTCTTTTCATCCTCCTTAGATACAACTTTGTGAGAAAGCACAACTCTAAATCGAGCAATGCTAATGCATCGATCAACATGTAAACACCTTAGTGTATTTCAACACCCTATTTTTTCAAAAAAAGATACGTGTTCGCAAATTATTTCTTTGCATTCTATCATTGGATTGTTTAAAATATAATTAACATTTTCATTCAATAATATGTTGCCACCTTCACTTTTGTCCCTACACTAGTCAAAATCCTTCTTGCAAAGTGGGATAATCCTCAATAAGATAACTAATATGCATGTGAATAGTAAAAACTAAATTTAAATAAATAATCAACATATTTTCTAGGTAGCATTATTCGAGGGTATAACAATGTTCACGAAGATCATTAAAAACACTCGCTTCAAGCTAAGCTTTAAAAAAAGTTGAACATTTTTGCCTGCCTCGTTTACTTGCTTATTTCTTACTATCAAATAAAATAAAGTTACTTTTTTCCATAGTATATTTTACCTTGCTATCAAAATAATTAATTTATATCTATGGTTCACGAATAAAAGTATTTATGGATCTTAAAGTTAACTTTTTCACTTAAAAGTGACATTTTTAAGCCATGACTCAACATGAAAATAACAACATGAGAGCTATACAAAAAAAGTGAACGAACTACCCGATCAAAAAAAAAAAAAAAAGTGAACGAACCTCGTTGAATTTCGAATGACTCGTGGCAGAGAATGCAAGGTGAAGTCCCTTAGCCATGTCTAAATCGTACAGCGCTCTCTTTTCAGGATCCGAAAGCGTTTCGTAGGCTTCCTGTACACGAATGAACCTTTGAGTATACTCTTCGGACCGACCCGGCGGGGATACATCTGGGTGGTACTTCCGGGCCAGCTGCTTGTACGCTTGTTTGATCTCAATCAAAGTGCCCGTCTCGGGTATGCCCAATAAGTCGTAGAAACAGGATGGCTTCTCCGAGGAGAGTGAGAGGGTATCGTTAAGGGTGGATTTAACGAGCTTAATGGTTTGACCGTGTCCGATCCGGAAGGCTATGGAGGAGGGAAGAGAGAGAGTATTGGGAAGTGGGTCGAGCCGGGTTGATGGGAGGAAGGAGAGGCGGAGGGGATGGCTTCTGGGTAGTGAAACGCCATAGTTGCAGCCCATTATGAGAATTTTTACGTCCGTTCTTGGTGCTGTGTAGCTATGGGTGTACATTTAGACCCGCATGTAACGTGTGCGTGTGCGCGCGCGCACTCTCTCTCTGAGAGTGAGGTTTGTCTATCCTTTATTATTATTATTATTTTTAATTTTAATTTTCTATACTTCATTTATTATTATTATTATTAATTTTTAATTTTCTATACTTCATTTAGTATTATTTTTTTCTGTTAATCGTGTTTTCTATAAGCACGTTTTTTATTGATTTAATGTCAACTAATGACTATAATGTGCTATATCGACATTTCGGTTTGCCGAGCCCATTGTATTTTCTAAAAATGACTTATCGAGTAATGTATGTGATAATGATTTGATAAGTTCTTGATCATCTGAGTTGTTTTAAATTTAATGATTAATGGTTTAACAATTTGATAAATTTTGATGAAATGTGTAATTGAAAATTGATAACTCTCATGAAACTTGAGGTTAAAATTAATTGTTAACTTTAATTTAATATTAAAAAAATTATTTTAATCTATACCAAACATAGGGTCATAATGGTTAATAGAATTATTTTGCAAAGTTAAATAACATTTGAATTTAACAAAATAAATTCCTAAGTGGATCACCAAAATAAGATTAAAAATCGAAGAGGGAAGGATTGGAACAAGGGTTAGGCCATACCCTGGCATTAGGACCTGGTAATGTATCCTCTCCCATGGAACAATAATAAAATATTGGCAAAGAATTAATTAATTCGTAAATGAATGTAAAGAAAAAACGGGCAATTCATATGGACTTTTACTATTATTAAAACAAAGTATGAGAAGTATGAGAAGATTACAAATCTAAAAGAAAGGAATGGAATGATATTAAAATGGTGAACTAAAATTAATAATCAATCCATAAATGAATTTCAAAGAAACATTTTTTTTTCTGGAACAAGTTATTGAAGTAGAATATATAAATCTTTAAAAGACGACTTCGCTTCTCAATTACGAATATGATTGACATTTAAGCAGAATAGTGTTAAAAGTTATTTTTTTTTAAAGCTTGGACGTACATCTCCCACAATTTTATACTCTTAAGTCTTAAACATCACGCTTATTTTATATCACAAGTTGATAAAATCTCCATCTCAAAATCAACCACCCTTAAAAATTAAAACAAAGGAATGTCTATCCTAGTAGCACAATAAAATATAGAGTAATACTAGTGAGAGATTATTGTAGTCATTCTATGTGGCATGTCTTTAATCACTGATTTACCTGTAACATAGAATGATTACGATAGTCGCTCTCTATTATTTAACATTATTGATTTTTAATACGAGTCTAGATGGTATGATAGATAGTATTAAATAAAATGGTATATGACTATTTAATTGAACATATCATTGTGACCATATTATAGTACCACTTGAGGCCTGAAACTAGATAACATTATTCTAAAATCTAAACACCTCTCTCTCTCTCTCTCCCCACACACACACACACACACTCTTTGGAATGAATTTATTTGTCGACATTTGTACAGGGGTTTCAAATTTTATGTGAAGGTTTGGATGAGATTCTTAGACGAGAAAATTTTATGAGAACATATTATGATATGTACCTGTGTAATTGAGAGAACTATAAATAGAAGAATAGTGTCAATTAAATTAAAGCAAATTTAAATTGTGATTTGTGAAATCAAATGTTATACAAAATTGCAAGTGGTACCTATACATGTCAAATTTGACTTAGCATACATGTTAGTAGACATTAAATTGTGATTTGTGAAATCAAATTTTATACAAAATTGCAAGTGGTACCTATACATGTCAAATTTGACTTAGCATACATGTTAGACTGTTAGTAGATCTAGAGTAGGGATCCCACAATAACCAATCGATCATACCAAACAACAGGCCACCCTCGAGAAGTTTTCGATATTAATTTCCCCTGACCAATGAAACAAATAGAATCGTGAGCTTGGCCACCAAATGGTCTAATCTTGTTGAATGGAAGCAATACAAGTGCCAAACATGCATGACAGCACACTAACCCCCAAATATCCATAGTGGCCAAGAGTCACGTTGCTAGTGGACATATGTGCTCTATTATATAAGCGGTTGTATATAGTCACTTTCAGGGTCCACTTTGAAATTTTAGGTGCCTCGAGACATTTTAAAATGATGCCCCATTTCACGAAATTAAAAAAATATATTTAGAAAAAAATATGTTTTAATAATATTATTTTATTGCAAAAATATGACATTTAAATATCTATATATATTTTTACATATTTTGAATAAGAAAAGTATAAATGAAGCTCAAAAGATCTTCCCAAATTTCATCAAAATTCATATCTCATCACCAAAGAACTATCTAAACCACTTAACTCTTCGTGCAATTCCAAAAATCAGAAACATTAAATACCATGTGTGGTTGTAATACAACAAATCAAGTAAAAATATTTCTTCGCATTTCTAAAATTAAACTCACTAATTAAACTTTCGTAATCAATATGTTCTAATAAATTTTCTTCAATAGATGTCAAAGCTAACCCATTCAACCATTCTTGTAACATGTTGATAGCAAAATAAATTTTAATTACTTCAATTTTAAAAAACATTTTTCGACATATGCAATGGTGTTTCATTAATATTTTATAAGCAATAAATGTATTTGGAAATCAACCCAATATTTTTAAATAAGTTAATATATCAAAAGCCCCATTTGTTTCTTTTGGTAAAAGATTTTGCAAAAATTTTCACTAGCACGTAAATCAATTCAAATAGTCATGTTGTTGATATGCACACTATACATTTCATGTTCCTTAAGCTTGATACTAAGATGTGTCAACCATTAAAATAGTGATATTATTATGTAGAGTGTACTATTGTAGTGCAAGCAACAAAAACTTATGGTAGAGTTTCTTTTCTTTCTATTTGACCATTCTTTGTGGGTCAAGGGGTGTAAGAGAGGGAAATCTATGGTTAGCTTTTCACTTTTACTTTAATCACTTGGATTTTAGGTTATTTATAGTCTTGTTAAATTGGTGATTGGTTAATGAAGTAAATGAGATATTTGGGACTGAGGTGGTAAAATAGATAGTTTACTTTTAATTAATTAATTTAATATTTTTAAAGTAAATGGTTTAAAATTTGAAAAAAACATTTTTTTTCAATAATATGCTAAACTAAAAAATATTAATGTAATATAATTTTTTTTACTCTTTTTTCATAGATATTGTGTCCTTTAACTTAACATAATAATAAAAATTTAAAATTCTAAAATTAGTAAAATAATTTAAATATATAACTATAACCCCCCCAACCCCATAATAAATTTTTTTTGGTAGAGCACCCTTAGGCTGCCTCTGACCACTTTCAATTTTTGCTCTGTATGCTTTACTCCCCTTTAACACTCGCCTTGTCATGGCTTAACTTTGGACCATGATTTTTGCTTTTGTACACTATGCTAGCACAAACAAGGTAGATAGGTTAGCACATTCAAATTGATTTTTTTTTTGACCTTTTTCATTTATTAAAATTTGTAAGACTCGATAACTCAACACATACTGTGAGCCTGTGACTACAAGGTGTTTGACCTAGCATGGTTGCTTATTTAGTCTTCTATTGAATTGAGCTGAATCATCTCCAAATTTCATACATATGGACAAAATTGAATAGTTCTTTTTACTTTTCTTTTTCCAATGAAAAGTAAGGTTGATTTAAATTAAAATTCTATTTTGACATCAATATAACTTGTTTTGTTCGTATTATTAAATATAAAAATAAGATAATTTGAGCCATAAGAAATTAAACTAGAAAAGCTTCTTTTTACTTTTTCTGGCTTTTCAATATTATTACGTTTTTAGTGAGTGAAAAATGAGTTTAAGGAAAAATAAATTTTAAAAAATGGAGTCAAACATGAACTTAAAAAGGTAAACTTATTTTTAAGACTTAGAATATTTTAGAAATAATAAAAAAACATAAATGAAATAATCAATCTTAATTTTTAGTCTTAAAACTGAAAAAATATGTACGGCGGATGCAACTAATATTGAGTTCGCTACAACTTATTATGTGTGATAAGATTGGGAGGGTTGTATTAGGGTGGATTATAGTGTATTATTTTAATACCACATTCCGTGCTATTTAAGAAAAAAAATGAAAAATAAAAAATTTAAGACTATTTTTGTTTAACCTTAAAAATGAGTAATGCTTGAGTGTGGCTTATTTCCTAAAATTAAGCCCCAAAATGGTTTTATTTGGTAAGTGTTCTTTATTAAAGTGTAAACTGCAAGTGCATGGATCGCGTTCAAGTAATAATATGGACTTTTTGGGGTCCAAGTTGTCGATCCTTCGAGAAATATTTACTTTTGATTATACAACTATAATCAATTTAATTTTAACAATAAATTTTAACACAAAATTAGATTAGATTTTGAAAAATAAGAAAAATTAAATAAAACCTACAAAATAGAAAAACATAAAAAACTTGGAAATCTTCAGAGGAAAACGTGGTTGGAATTCATGATTTCTCTTAATTGTGGCTTAATTAATTTTTCTACAAGCCAATTAACAAATTACTTATTTATGATACTAGATCCGATTTTTCAAATTTAGTTAATTACATATCTCAAGCAAAATTAACCCTAATTGAACGATTTAATTACTATATCTCTATGTCGATTAAAAATCAAACAATCGATTAAATCTTTTTGAAAATAGTTCAATGGATCACATAGGGTTATGGTATATCTCTATCCCCTACACAAATCTAATATTTCAACTATTTCACCTAAAATAAACAATATTATCTAGAACAATGGACAAATCACTAAATATAATCATTCATTGGCTACATAAATGAAAATGAAGAAATACAATAGTAGATATACATGAAAATAAGTATTTTAACATTAAAAGCAAATATTGAACTTAATCAAGGCTAGGTTAAATTTCAAGTATAAATCCCAACACAAATATTCAGTCCATGTTAAACAATTGATAAAAAAAATATATATTTATAGCAATAAATTACAAATACAGCAAAATAATTGAGAAAATATAAGATTATAGATAAAATCCTTTTTTGAGCTTGATCTTGACTTTTTTCAAATATTTCTCCACCTTCCTTAATGTATTCTCCTTTTGTTCTAGATTTTACCCCCAAACTACCAAGAAAAGTGAAAAGAAAATGAAAGAGAAAATGAAGAAAATAAAATGAAATGAAAAATGGGAAGGAAGAAAAGGACAAAATCCCAGGCCGCCCGTTTTTTCTATTTAAAAACCCTATTCAAAAATTGTAGCCAAGCTCCTGAAGTTTGAAGAGTGAACAAAATGGACCGCGAGACTTTGTTTTCTAATTAAAGGTAGCGTATAGGCTCTGTAAGGCGCCAATTCTCTGTTAGAAACACTCCAATCAAAAGGTTGGGATATTTTTAACAAATTTGCAGCTAAATCGTTCATATAATTGCACACCAGGTCCCTCAATTTTTGACTTATACAATTTGATCCTCAAATTTTGACTTCATATCATTCAAGCTCTTCATAAATTACAGTCCAAGGTCCTTCAAATTTCTAGTTTGTGCACTTTGGTCCCAACTTCACAATTTTGCACGATTTTTTTCCTTTTCTTCTCCATGTTGACTTGTTTTAATTTATTGGGTGATTTTTACTTACAAAAGTAGTAATTACATAATTGTGGGTAGAAATTACTCCGATAATCAATGTTTAAGCTTACTTAAGTATTAAATAAATATGCAAAACACACTTATCAACATCCAAAACTGAAACTATTGCTCGTCCCGAGCAGAACTATCAACTTTCACAATCATGCAAAATGAAATAAAGATCAACACATTAGATAGTTTGTCAAAAATATCAATGAGTGTAAAATTGTATAACCAATTTACAAATATACTCCAAATAATGCTAGCAAAAATAATTTAAACTTATCAAATGTTCGATCGGTGTATGTGTGCAGTTGCCTTCAATTATCATCTAAATTAGCAAAAATGTTATAAAGACGGAATAATTTTTAAATAGGTTCCAACTCGACCCTTTTGTGGTCAAATATTTCCTTTCCCACTCGTAAAATTCACATACTAAAACATATATTTATTTTTCTTGTCTCGAGTGTAAATCTACAGGTTACTCTCAAATCATTATTTCTTTTTCTCGCTTTTTTTCGATTTGGCCTAACCTACAATACCAACCTCTAGTCATGTGATGATTCTCCACTGCACGAGTGTTTCGACATTTAAGCTTATATTAAAAAATTCAAACCACTAGTAGTCTAAACCCAAACATCAAATACAAGTGCACAAAATAATTTTTTCAATGAAAGTTTATGATTGACCTCACACCCTTGAACTCTTGAACTTTCTTTTTGACCATTGTAACGAGCATTAGGTCGATAGCTCCCCGATTATTTAGACCAAAGGGATCCGGTTTCGAGATACCCTAACAAACTTAATAACTTGAGTAAAAAAGATTACGAAGTGAGGCATAAGATTCAACATGTGTAAAATCATGATTTTAAGAATAACAAAACTAATGAAGCTTAGATCTTTAGCATATGGTCATTATCTAGCTTATATTTGACAAAAGACACTCTACACAATTTGTTTCAACATGCATGAAATCAACACACTTTTAGATAATATCATGGCTCGACCATTCCCAAATTTATCTCACAATATGATTAAATGAAAGAGAGGAGAATGTAAGATTGGTAAAAATTTAAACACAGATCACACCCTAGTTCAACTAATTCAAAAACTTCTCCATCAATCAAAAGTTCTCACATCTAGATAACAATAATCATGACTATTGTACTCCAAGTAAGTTGAAATCTCACATAGACAAGCAATTGTTTGAAAAAAAAAAGAAGGTACAAATAACATATTTGGTCACATACCATGAATCAATAACAATTTTAAACATTCAACCATCCTAAATCGGCAAGGCTATCGAATATATCAACACAATCTCAACAAGTTAAGGACAATCACCCATAAACTTAAACAACACATTGTTCTCAATGTTTAAAGAACAAGATAAAGGAGAAGCGGGGATAACGAAACTTCCCCGGTTGTATATTTGTGAAGAAGTATTAATGTTTGAATTGAACTTGTGATACTTTTGATGAATTTGGGCAAGTGACCTTCTTGTACACCAATTTGCCCCCAAAGTTGTTAGGAACCATGCATATGTGAGACTTCAAAAATTATCTACAAAAATAATAGTAGCTAATCAAATAAAAGTAGGGAAGTACATAAAAGTAAATAAAAAGTTTAAAAGTTAGAAAATTGAGTTACCTTTCAATAAACGCTTTTTTTATAGTCTTTAATTCAACTTAGACAATTAAATCACGGGCACCTAAAGAATGCTTTGTTTGCCTTGCCCATTTTTCTTTGGTGGCTTTGTTCCACTCTTCATTATTTCTCCAAAGCTCAACATTGCTTCTTTCAAAATAATAGGACTTGTCTATTCTATCCAATACAAATTCAACTATGAAAACTTCTACCTTCTTATTGGATTTAATCACAAAATCAATTTCTTGGCAATCAACTAAGTCGGAAGAGTGTAAGTTGATCTTCTCCTTAATGATTGCCACATCTTTATTTAGCTCCTTTTCAATTTCTTCTTCAATAGTTGGCTCATGTTTGGATTGAATGATCGATCCGTTATCAAATTCCAAGGGCAATGGCAAGTCTTTCCTATTAACTCCGTCGAGTGGATTGTATCTCCATTGTTGAAACCCCGTCTCAACACATGTAATCTCCCATGAGCACACCGCTTTCATTCAATTTGGCAAGTTCTTTGGAATACCTTTTCGTTCAATAGGAGATGACCATTTCCTACAAGCTTAATATTCTCATCCCAATTGTTAGACACATAATCTCCCATGAGCATGTACTCATCAGATTTGTGAATTACTTGTTTTCGACACTCTTAAGCATTTTCTAAATCAATTTTTTTTATGTGTGCAAATTAGTGTATGAAAACAAACATTGCTAGTACAATGCCTCGCATAACAAATATCACAACTTAGATGTCCTCGAAGCATATCCTTATAGTCCTTATAGAGATTAGACACTACAAAATTTTTTTACTTTACCAAGATCGGAATAAAGCAACTATAGCTGAAAAGTACAAGGAGAGAATACCAACACAATATAGATTAACAATACGGGGGCTAACATAAATATACAAAAATAAAAACAAACAAGTAAATATATAAAAAAAATTGTTAAAACTAAAATTAATTAAAGTAGTAATCAAAGTAAAAATAATTCTCAAAAACGACGCCAAAACTTGTTCGCTATAAAAGTGTAAACCACAAGTGCACATGTTATGTTAAACAATAAAGTTGACTTTTTGAGTCCGAATTGTCAATCCTTGAAGAAATTTTTACTTTCGATTACACAATTTTAATCAATTTCATTTTAACAAGAAGCTGACACACAATTAGATTTGATTTTGAAAAATAAGGAAAATTAAATAAATCCTCACAAAATAAGAAACCATAAAAACTTGAAAAATTTTGGAGGAAAACGTGGTTGTGATTCATAGTTTTGCTTAACTGTCGTATAATTAATTTCTCCACAAAAACAAATTACTTATTTACGATATTAGACTCGATTTTTCAAGTTTAGTTAATTACCTCTCTCGAGTGAAATTAACTATAATTGATTGATTTAACCTATTATATCTTTATGTTGATTAAAATCAAACAACCGGATTAATTTTTTGTGAAAATAGTTCAATTATTCATGTAGGGTTAGAGGTATATCTCTATCCCTTACACGAACATAGGGTTTCTACGATTTTGTCTAAAATGCACAATCTTCCCTAAAAAAATGTACAAATCACTAAATATAATCATTATTGGCCACATAAATGAAAATGCAAGAAATACAATAGTAGATATACATTGAAATAAATATTTGAACATTAAATAGCAAATATTTAACTTAATCATGGCTAGGTCAAATTTCAACTTTAAAATTTCAATACAAATATTTAGTCCATATTAAACAATTGATAAAAATGAGAATATTTATAGCAAAACATTATAAATATGGCAAAACAATTGAGAAAATACAAGGTTATAGTTAAAACTCTTTTCTTGAGCTTGGTCTTGACTTTCTCCAAATACTTCACATTCCTTGATGTATTCTCTTTTTACTCTAGGTTTTACTCCAAAATACAAGAAAAATGAAAAGAAAATGAAAGAGAAAATGAAGAAAAGAAACAGAAAGAAAAGAAGAGAAAAGAAAATGAAAAAGAAAAATGGGAAGGAAGAAGAAGACAGAATCCCAGGCTGCACCGTTTTTCTCTTTTAAAAACCATATTCAGAAATTGCAGCCAAGCCCCTGAAGTTTGAAGAGTGAACAAAATGGACTGCAAGACTTTTTCTTTTCTTTTTTTAAATTAAGGTGGCGTCTATGAAAACATTCCAATCAAAAGATTGGGATATTTCTAAAAAATTTGCAGCTAAGCTGTGCGTAAATTGCACATTAGGTCTCTCAATTTTGATCTTGTACAATTTGGTCCTCAAATTTTGACTTTCATATAAGTCAAGCCTTTCATAAATTGCAGTTCAAGGTCCTTAAAAACTTTCTAATCCGTGAGTCGAAATTCTCTCATTTAATCAATCTTTAAGCTTATTTAGTTATTAAGTAAGTGTGCAAAAACACATTTATCAGTAAAAGTATGTGGGGTTACATGCTGCCATTACAAGTAACTTATTTATAATATTTATAAATAAAAAATATTCATTATAAAATTTTTTTTATTTATAAACTAATGAAGTTAATAGTTTTGGCTAAATTTTACTTGGGCCATAGATGAACAAATATACAAAAATATTAGTGAAAATTATAGGAATTAAGTGTTTTCAACATCTCAATTCATAACTAAGAGTTACATTTGTTTTTTCAAAAAACCAAATATAATTAAAAGTCTAAATATTAATAATAACATAATAAAATCAAATTAATTAACATACCCCCATTCACCCCACCTCACTTGTAAACCCTAAATTTATCTTCATTCACCCCTCTCCTTTCTTTCTCATCCTATCCCATCCACCTCATTCAAATCTCTCTCCCAACTCTATACACTCTTCCTTACACATGGACTGTCACCGTCGGAGAGCGCCATCGTCGAAGACCGTCTCTCTACCATCTTCGTTGTGAGTGTCGCCGATAGAGCCATTTCTTGACTGTGAAAGAAGCTATCCTATCGACTCTGAATGCTTGGCTGTGCAATGGTGATGTGCAACAACGTCATCATTGTTGTGTAGCGATGTTGCGTAGCGACGATGAAGCCGCTTCGTGCGACTTTGTAGATTATGCTTGCAGCGGTTCAGATGGCGCTTGCAGTGGCATATATCGCGGCGGTGATGATAATTTTTTTGGTTGTTAAATGGGTGGCGGTGGTTTCCATGTTTTGATGGTGTTTGGGTTTTGAGGTGATTTTTGTTGTTGTTGGTGGTGGTGTTGTTGCAGCAGCATTGGAGTAGGATGAATAGTGTATGTGATCAATTATTTGAGTGTCGTGATCAATAATTTGGTCAATTTGACACCTAAAAGAATGTGTGTTTATGTCTAAATTTGGAATTGTAACTCAGAGTTGTGATCACCTAATTCAATAATTTGTGACTTATAAAATTTGTGATTTGTGACCGATGAATAAATTGTGACCTATGAAATTTTTGATTTGTGATCGTGAAATAAGTTGTGACCTATAAATTTTTGATTTGTGATTGATGACAAATTGAGACCTATGAAATTTTTGATTTGTAATTGTAACCTATAAATTTCTGATTTGTTACTGATAAATAAACTGTGATATGTAAAAATTTTATTTTGTGAGATATAATTTTTTTTAAATTCGTGATCAAGAAATAATTGATGACCAATTAATTCGATAATTTGCAACCAAATAGTATAGAACTGTGTCCTTAATATATTTAGTTAATAAAATATATTTCAAATTAATTATTGAAAATTATACACACTATTGAAATATTATTTGTTATTACATTCATTTCATTTCATTTCACTTTATGTTTTATGTTGTTTAGAATCTTTTTATTGCACATATTTGTGAATCCAGTGTACAAAATCGATATGGGGCATTTGTTTTCTAATTTATGTACAAAATTATTTCTTGTTAACACTTCCATTATGCTGCTACTGCTACTTTCTCACATTGCTTTGCTGCTGATGGTTTCCTTTGTGACATTCGCTCTAAATTATGTACTCATTGTGCATTGGTTATATAATCATTGGTTATATAATCTTGAATTGATGTTGTTTTTCCTAAAGCCATGGTTTTACATAAGCATTATGATACATTCATACACATGAAATTTGTACATAAGTCCAGAGTGGCATACAGTTATTATTATTGTGTTTGATGATTCAAGGTCTCTTACTCGTTTGTGCTCTGTTATTATTCTTATTTTTTGGGTGGCAAGTGGGAATGGCCGAATATCATTGCTTTTTCCCGGTGACTTGAAAAATATGAAGTCCATAGTAATGCCTTTTACCTAGATGTTAGGCTATTTGTTGAGCAATTATGACTCCACACTAATACTGCAGCATGTCTAAAAGTTGAAATTTAAGAAATTTATTGTCAGATGTGTTAAGTCCAATTTATATAATTGAAAATTTTTAAATTTGTAATTGGAAATTTCTTTAGTTTAAATTATGTCATAATTGAATTGTATTAGGAATTTATCAAGTTATAATTAAAGTCAAAATATGAGTTATTGAGTCCTAATTATTGCAAAATAGTTCAGGACTGGTAGTATAGGTTTTGAATAAGGTCAAGATATCCAAGAGGAACACATGTGATTATTGGAATGCAATATACTCGAAGATATCCAAGAAGTGTAAAAGCATTGCACAAATCATACTACAAGTTCTCAGTCGTAACTTACAAAGCATTTTCATAGAAAAAACATTGAAATTTAGATCTACAAAAGTTTTAGTCTTTCGAGTTAGCTTTCTAACGCATTTTAAATCATCTCAATTGGACATTGAGAGAAAAAATTATGATGAAAATATTGACGACTGTTCAGCTGGCACTCACCCGTCGCTAGCCTAGTGCTTGAGTGGCGATATTATCCGAGGAATAGTAGTATTCGATTTTCAAGCTGATTTTTAGTATCTTGTTATCCTAAACACTACTCATTATAAATATACAGCCCTATGAACGTTCCAATGTGTGCCAAATGTTATTTTTCTATATTGATCAATACTTTGATTATCCAAAACATTATTTGATTCCAAGATTCAACCACCACTTATTACTTGATCCATAAATTCTTCCAAAAAATATTTTGCTGATCAAGTCATATTATTTCATATTAAACCACAAGATCAAAGCACATAATATCTTTTGATCAAACACCAAACCACACAATCCATTGGAGATATAGTTACCAATGATCAGGAGATGGTGCCAAAGCATGCAATCCATGAGGGCTAAGAAAATATACCAGGGGTCAAGAGCTGGTGTGAGAAGCACACAGTCGAGGAGGGTCAATGTGATATTCCAAGGGTCGAAATTTGGCGTGAAGAGCACGCAATCCAATATATCAATGGTGACTACAGAAAGAGAAGGTCGGAGGGGACTAATTGTTAATCAGTGAACTATACTGTAAGTTGTTTGTTTACACTGGATTAGTGACTAGCAAAGTGTCCAGAGTTTTTGATCCTTTGCAAATGGTTTTCTTTGTGATCAATTTGGTGTTCTTTATTGCATTTTTTTTATTTGAATTTGTGGTAATTCAACATATGATAAATTGAAGTGATTGATTTACCCTTTAGAAACAATTAAAAAGTAACTTTTTGCTTTTAATTGTGTAATTCCGTGCATGGATCTAAATAATTTGATCTTTCAATTGGTATCAGAGCCTTATTTGCATTCCTTGACCCTTTTTATCCAGATTAGTCAATCACATTTTGATGTAGTATCTGAGGATAAGAGAGATATCTATAAGGTGTTTGACGAATTTTTGAGGAGTGCCTCAAGTTGAAAAGGGTAAATAGCTCCGCATTTTAAAATTTGCATAAATTTGACTTAGAAAAGGAAAGTTTAGAGGTCAAACTTAAGGAGTCAGTTAGTGAATTGAATGAATTAAGGGTTGAAAAAAAGAGTTATTCGAAATTAAGGTTAAATCTCTTACATTTGATCTTGAAAAATCGAATGCCCAACTTTAATCATTCTCTAGTAGATTTAAAAGATTGATAATATGATAGGTTTGAATAAAACAATTGGAGATAGAAGAAGTGTAGGCTTTAATGAAACACATTCTCAGACTGGTTCTTTTTCAAAAAATAAGATTGTACCTGCCTCGAAACCTAAGGCTTAAAACTTGAGACCTAGAGTTACTCCTTGGTTCATCCCCACGTGTCACCATTGTGGTAAGGTAGGACATAGAAGACCTAAGCGTCATGAGCTCTTGAATAGGAACGAGACCAAGAATGTAAGTGTCCGAGAATCGAAATCATATGTACAACATAGATTTCCTCTACCTAAGGTTCATAATATAAAATCTATGGTTATTCCTAAATTTGCTCCTACATGTCATAATTGTGATGAGTTTGGACACATAAGGCCTACATGTCACAAACTTTTGAATAAGAATAGAAGTTAGAATATCTCTAATCGGTTTGACTTCCTTACTAGTCACGCGACATAGATGTTAACACAATTAACTGGGATTAATTCTGTTTCTAGAAAAGTCCGAGTTAAGAAGAGTGATCTGGTGGATTATGAATCTGATCACGGTGCTTTTAAAGATAAGGGTGTTGGTGTGCCTCATTAATTAGGCATTTAGATGCATGCATCTGCTTTATTCATGATACTTACATATTCATGCATACACTCTAGTTTTTGTTATTTTATTTGTATGCTTATTTATTATATAAAAATAATTAGAAAATTAATTTTTTTGACATATTAATTTGTGATCAAGTACTTATATAATTTTGAGTAATAAATAAAGTTTTCCATAATTTTATTTAGAACTTACTTTGAGTACTTGGTATAGGGTATTACATGTACAAAAGTATTGTACACATTAAACTCTTGTGAGTGGATTCTGGCCACATGTTTGAGATTTGGGATGTCGATAATTTGTGTGGTAAATTTACTTTGAATGTAGAATGACATTTAAACTAGTTAATATAAACTCTTGTATATTCCTTTAAAAGAAATATTACTATTGGGTTTCAAAGATTTTTTTTTTTTGAATTACATAAAATATTGTGAAACAATCTTATACTTTGTTTCGTAGCCTATATGACTTGAATGATTAAGTCTGTAGAGTATCTTAATACCTGGTGTCCTATATGTCATCTGACTTTGGAGTTATTGACCTAAAATTCATTATAGGGGTCACGTTGAAAACTTAATAAAGAAGAGTTTGCACATAAGATTTGAAAATTAAAAGAAAAATATACATTTATACAAATAGGGGGAGAAAGAAAAAATTATACAATTAATTATGAGTTGTTTAATTTACAAAGGTCCTAGTAATATTAGGTTTGACTTTATATTTTGGAGAATATATTCATTCGCCAGAGATGTTTTGCATATCCTTTCTCATCAATTTAAAGTTTTGAGACTTGTTTATAGGAGTTTAGTGGCATTTTTCACAGATGTGCAGGTTATACAATTTACTCCATCTAGATTAAAAATATTTTATGTGAAAAAAATTTATTTGTTTATGAACTATGCATGTATACGTAAGCAAAATACTGTTTATGATGATAAAGTTGAAAATCCACAAAAAATTCAAAAAATTAGTTAGTCCGAAAATTGGAAATTTTTACACTCCTATCACGTGTTTTTGCATAATTTTTGCACCATTATACATGTACATATTTTTACTCGTTCTTCTCTAGATTTTACATGATTATTACTTGCCTTTCATTTGATATTTGTGATAAAAAGGATGAGAGGTTTGTATTTATTTGAGGGAGTTGAGTATATGAGTTGGGAAATGTGTATTTATTTTTTAAAGTTGAGTATATGAGTAAGGGGGAGAAATTTTAAAAAATTGACTTAGGAGAGTCATTTGATATATTTGCTAGAATTTAATTATTGAAATAATATTGTGTTTTGTCTATATTGATATAAGATTCTATAATTTATTTCTAAATTTATAATTCACATGATTTTGCATGTTTCGGTGTTACACATATTTTATTATGTTGTTTTATTTAACTTAGTCATATGATCTTGATTTTGTTAGTTTCCTCTTACTTTTCATGTGGTATTGTGATTTCGTTTCAGGGAACATGTTGACTAGGTGATGAAGAAAAGTTTGGGAATTAAGTCTTCGGTGGTTATGCTATTTTAGATTTGACTATGAAATAAATGATTTTGTCACTGAATGCCAAAGAAAGAGATTGTTAAGTCCAAATTATATAATTGACAATTTCTAAATTTGCAATTGGTAATTTCTTTAGTCAAAATCATGTTCTAGTTGAATTGTATTTGTAATTTATCAAATTATAATCAAAGTAAAATATGAGTTATGAGTCCTAATTACAGCAAAATATTTAAGGATCGGTAGTATAGGTCTTGATTGAGTCCAAAATATCCAAAATATTGCATATGATTATTGGAATGCAATTAGAAGTTAAAGAAGTGTAAAAGTAGCCATGTCAACGAGCCTAACCACTAGCCGAAACTCGAAACTCGGGCTCTGCTCGAGCTAAAAAGATTCGAGCTTTTTTGGCCCGAGCTGAGTAAAAGCTCAGCCAAAAAATTCCTGCTCGACCTGAGCTTTCAGCTCCAGCCTTAGCGGGCCGCGCATGCTTTTTTTTTTTCATGTCAAATCTAAATTTTTTCTTAAAGAATTTAAAATTTGTACAATTTATACGTACTATAAATTAAATAAAAGTTAAAACTCTCATCCTTTATCTGAATTTGAGACCGGCTACAATCATCGTAGACAGAGTTAAAATTGTACACGAATAAAATATTTCATGTACAATTTTTCTTGAAACCAAAAAATTTAAAAATTACTCATTTTTTGAAACTAATAAATTTAAAAACTTACAATATTTTATCCTTGAATCTGCTGCAACTCTTCGGTCATTATACTGTTGAGTTGTTCTTAAAAACGTAATTCTTCACATTCTCAGTCCTTCAAGTATATTAAAACATCTAATATATATTCTTTTAGTCTTGATAGTTCGTCACATAAAACTCGACCATCTAAACTAAATGCAACATCCGATACTACCATAGACACTGGAGGTAATAGTAAATCGCGAGCAATTTTTGATATAATTTGATATTGCCTTTCGTTACACATCCACCATGATAAAATATTAAATTCTTGCAATTCTTGTGATTGTAACATATTACGAACGTCTACGCAAATATACCTAGCTAACTCAGAGGGAATTTCAAAATATGTACCACTGACATCTATTGTTCTAGATATTGATGAACTAGAATTAAATGAGGGAATACTAGTATTGGTCTCTAAATAATTCCATATATTATCTGCATTTGTTGAAATATTCCTTGAAAAAGAACTTTGAGAAGTAGAATTACACTGACATCATTTTTTAGCCTAATTGTTATACATTTCACATAACATAAATTCTATATGCACATGTGATAATTCTACATTCATGAAATTAAAATCCCCTTTACAGTAACTTTTGTGCCAGTTAAATTAAGTCG
>CAIGRP010057623.1:0-11487 GCA_903798385.1 Fraxinus cuspidata | reverse complement strand
GGTGTTTTCAGTTATAATCAAGTCAAAATTTTCAAAAGGCGTTTTGGGCGTTTTCAAAACAATTTTTCAAAATGCCAAAAAGAACACATTTTCAAAAATCTCAAAATGGACGCTCAAAACACAAAACACAAAATGAATTCAAAACTCAAAACACAAAACTGAAACACAAAGAGAACAGCCCCTAACAAATTCAAACAAACTAAAATCCAAAAAAAAAAAAATTTAAAAAAAAAAACTTTATGTAAAGAAAAACTTAACAAATTTATGGGTTTGTTTGAGTCACATTATTTTGGAAGGTTGTATTCTGAAATGGTAAATTGATGGAGAATGTGTGGTTGAAAAAGAATGAAAAGTTATTGATGTGATGGAAAATATAATTTTATTGATAATATGTGGTTGAAAATGAGTAGAAAAATGAGAATGAAAAAAATAATGTGTACCAAACAGGGGCTCAGAGCCACAAAAATAAATACTAAACATGCATTAAAAATTAACAAAAAACTATAAATTCAAATAAACAAAAATCAAGAAAAAGAACCAATAATTGAAATGTAAAGAGAAAGTGAAATAAATTCTTACTCAAATGAAGATTTCTGTAAATCTATAATGCCATGTTTGATAGAGTTTATTTTCCATGAAAGTTGGAAATTATTTTCCATTTTCCAAGTTATTGAATGTTTGATTCGCCAAAAATTCCATGGAATTGGTTTTTCTTCTTAAGCTCGATGTGACCCCCATTTTCTTGATTTTCATTGAATTGGTTTTCCCACCACTTTGGTGAGAAAATGATTTTCTAGGCTTTTTTTTTTTTTAGACAATTGAAACAAATTCTATCTTTTTATTGGACAATTTCTAAGGAAAACAAAGTAATATTAAAAGATCCAAAATTTCAACATTTGTAGGTAAAAAATTATACCAATCAAACACAATTAATTGACAATTTTCAGCAAAACAAATTCTAGGCAATTCAATTCCCTGAAATTTATTTTATTTCCACCCAAATTCCATTATTGCAATCAAATAAACCCTAAGTTGAAATTGAATCTATCGATAAAGTAAAAAAATCGTTATGAGGCTAAAGGTGAAGTTTAGATATAGCAATGGACATTCGTAAGTAGTTCTTTCTTGTGAGCAGTGGAGAAAATCTTTTAGTAATAAAGCCTCTCTCCGTCCCACGAATTTTATTCTTCACATTGAAAAAGTAACTTTTATCAAAAAATATTCTAAGTTACATCTATTTAATTATCAATAACTAATAATAAATTATTATTAAAAGTAGTAAAAAAATTAAATGAATTAATTTTCAAAAAATCTGCATCTTTAAATTTGTATAATTTTAAGATTAAAATAGGAAAAATTGTCATAACTAAGCAAATTAAATAATGGTATATTAGTAAACGAACATAACAAAAGATTCTCAATAAAAAACAAGATTACATAATTGAGACAACAAAATAAGGAAAATCAACCTGTATGAATTGGCGAAGGGAGTAAATGATTTTAGTTTCCCCATCCCTCTGGAAAAACACAAATTTGTTTGTCACACTTTCATTGCTGCTGCTTCTATGCAGACTTGCAGCAGGTGTGTAGTATAAGAATTTTATTTGTGACACAAATTTTATCTAAACCGTTTGTATAATCGCTGTATTTTACTGGTTATGATACACAATAATGCTATTTGTATATTGTTTGGTAGACGTGTAGTTTACATTGGAGTTCAAAAAGTTCTCGACGAGAAATTGTATTTTTTTAAGCTGTCTGATGGTGTTTCGTCACGTGACCCAATATCAAAAATGATGTAAAATAACATGTAACATGATTGATGTGTACTTCTTTTAGACCTCTAGGACCTCCATGGGCACGTATTGTCAAGTTGGAACCGTTTTGGTTCTTTTAAATATTTTTAGCATTAAAGCTCCCTAACTTCCAATTTTGTGGGGTTTGAGTTCTACCGCTGTTTTCGTCCACTTTGATCATTAAAGGTGGCTTTTGTTAAAATATATATTTATATATTATTTAGTTACTTTAAAAAATAAATAAAGGAATAAAAAAATGACTAAAACGCAAGGATTTTGATGTTTGTATAGAAAAAACAACCAGAGGAAGTGATTGAAATGATGTGGAGGGAAAAGATTGAATGAAAAAACTAATTGTGTTTTGAACTGATAAATAATAAAGTATCGTGTGATATTATGTAAGGCATTATGTAGGTCTTGATATGCATGTAGCATTGCCCAAAAAACAATAATATTGTCTTCCTACCTTGCTACGAGTTGGGTGGACGGGCAAAATCAAACTAAATATGGCAAGTGGTAGAAACGATTCAAGCACGAGTACTCTGTCTTGAGCTGGCAAGCTCGATTTTCAACTAGTGAGCCGAATGGAGATTGGCGTCCTATGCTCACCCTATGTCGTATATAACTTTTCGTGGTAATTACACCATGCATCCCACTAAATTTCAAAATTTCACAATTATGGTATTTATTCTTTTTAATTCCACATTTATTGTGTATCAGCATTAACCTAAACAATCCTACATTTACCCTCGACTCTCTTCCCATCGCCATCACTACACTACTTTCATCGGAACCACTACTACCAACACCTCCTCCTTATGCACACGTAATCGACCGCCACCATGCACTTGCCATCATTCACCATTAAGCACCACAACTGTCAACATGCACACACTAACACTCAAAATGACCAGTCGCCCCTATTTACCATGCATAATCGACGCAATTTCATATTGTACTTGCGACTTTAGATCTAAATCAAATTTTAGATCAACGATTTTTGTTTTTGTTCTTTAGGGGTAGTGATGACAACTTTTGGATGGTTTTTTATGACGATTTTAGTCCATGGCTGCAGTCTAAGCTTGTGGTGGTGGCAACTGTGGATATGGCAGCAAGTGATAGTTGTGGTGGTGGTGGTCCAGTTGTAGTGGTATACAAATGAATATTACAAGTGGTAGTGATAGTAGAACCGATGATTGCCGTGAAAACATGCAGCAAAATGTGTGTATTATATTATAAGTGGTGGCAATGGTGATGAAAATCAATGGTGAAAATGTGTGAAACACAATTTTACAAAATATAATTTTACAAAATTTATTTAAAAGTAAAAGTAAAAAAAAAATGTTTAAAAGTAAGTAATTAGTAAACTCTTATATCTTTGGGCGTTCTTTTGGTGCTCATTTTCATCTCATTTGTAGAAATGTTTTACCGTTGCACAGTAAACAATTCTTTTTCTATTCAAAATTTTTAACATTGACTTGACAAAAGTCTGTCAAAGCTATTACACTTTTTGTGAGGCACATCCTGTGATTTACCTCCTCCACAATGACCCAGGGCAGGGTCGGTGGGGGCCCTCAAGGTTGGGGTTCAACCTTTTATTACACTCTTTTGTGCTTCACCAATTTTACACATCACTCCAACTACCGAGTTTTCAAAAAATGCACCGTGATTTCTTTGCCATTAAAGGGGCATAATTGGAAAACAAAGACAAAACCTGCGGCAAATGCAAAAGTCATGAAACGGTGGGCCATGAATGATGCAACTGGAAAATGAATTCTCTCAAATTAAACTGAATTGTTTTTGCTAAAAAGAACTACGAGGGCTCGTGGGCCAAGTAGTCCTAACCTCCCAATCAGCCGGTCTAACTCGGGTCATTAATCAATGGCCTGACCCCAACTCATCCAATGAGCCAAACCAGTGGCCACAGGTAGAGTTGGTTCAATAAAATACATTGTGACCCTTAAATGGAGGAATTACGTGTCATTTTTTTTTTTCCTTAGGACTTGTGTGGGAGAGCTTTTTTAATCCAAAAAAACTGATTTTTTGACCCTTTTTTTCCAGCAAATGGGTCCCATACTGAGATAGAAAGTCAAAGAATTCGGCTGCAAGTCATTCCAACGGTCTAAAAAGCAATGAAAATTGGCTGGAAATTCGAAACAGACAAGGGCTTAATTTGCTTATAATTGTGTAGTCCTAACTCCTACTAGACATTTCTTGGCCGCCTCAACACATTATTATCTCATCCATCGTAAAAGGTTGCAGAATACTCTACACATATCCTCCCATAATCACTTCACCGAAATTGCCCGAGTGGTTTTGACGCACTTCTACTTGCTTCATCTCAAACTATTATCTATAAGCTACCGAGATTTTCCTATTCAGAGCTAGTATTTCTATTCATCAAAGTAGAAAAAATAAAACGAGAAGTGACAACACAGCTATGCCCACATTGAATTTGTCCACCAAAATCCGAGTTGATCCACTGGTTGCCTCTGATGTTTTTAAAGATGCCATCAAAGCTGTTGCCAAGATTATTGGCAAACCCGAATCAGTTAAGTCCACATTTTCGTTTGTGTGTTTATTTATGCTTGTATTTGCAGAATTTTGTGTCTCTGTGTTTGTGGGTTCTGGACTTCTGGTGTTTATGTAATTTCTTGATTTTGCTAGTTGTTCCTCTTAGAAAAGGCGACTGCTTTTCCTGTATTATAAAAGTAGGTGTTTATGTAATTTCTTGATTTTGTCATGCACTATGTGATGATATTGTTAAATGGAGGGGTATCCATTGCATTTGCCGGGACTGAAGAGCCATCTGCATTTGGGGAATTGATCTTTAGTGGGGGGCTTGAACCTAGTGTCAATGGCAAGCTCAGCTCAACCATTGCATAAATTCTTGATACCAAACTATCTATTGACAATTCTCGGTTTTATATCAAATTTTAGGGAAAATTGAAGCTACGGTATCAAACATTTCATTTGGTTACAGACTTTGTCAAAACATTTCATTTGTGTCACTCACGGTACTAATCTTTAAAAAATTTGCACCTATATTCCGAATGGATGAAAACAGTTAGTTTGACTGTTAATTGACTCAAAAAATTAACTTTGACCAATTTTAGGTAAAATAATAATTTTGGATTAAAATAAAACAAAAAAAATATCAAAAACCAAACCAAAAATATCCCCACGCCCCCCACTCCCCACCCCAAAACCAAACACTAAAATACAGCACCACCTGTCAAAAGCTTCCCTACTCCACCCCATTAACGCCAGCCAAAGCATAGTTTGAAATTTTGTAGGCAAAGGGTTATAGAGATGTGGGAAGAGTTGCAAATTGCGATGGATGAAATAATTGCTAGAAGATTCCATTCATTTTCACATTTTTGTTCGGTTTCAGAAATGGAATTGAAAATTAAAGACGACGATGATGGGCGATTGGGTGGTGGAAATTTTGACAGTGGAGTTTTGGAGTTTCTTGATGGGTTTGATAATGGTGATGGAAATTCTGATGAGTTTCTTGAGTGGTGCCGGCGTATGTGCTCGCATTGGGTGGTGTGGCCAAATTTCCTTTGGGTAAATTCTTGGATTTCTCTTGGATTTCAATTTAGCCTCATTTTCTACACAGATTTCTTGAGAAGTAGACTCTATTAATGGCTGATTTTTCATTTCTTGGACTTTTTTTTTATGCCTGCTTTATGAAACTTAAGGACAGTGACAATTTCTATTCTTGCTTCGGTCATATTTAGAATCCTCTCTTGATAAGGTATGTTGGTGTGGAGTGTGGAGTCTTCTTCTCACGTTTTTAAAGCTTTTTCACTGAATTCTTCACCATTTTTAGCTGAATTTTGATTGCTACAAAAACTGACTTCCTGCATCCGAATTGATAACTCTACAAGAACCATCGGCATCAATGTTATCAACGACCATGCCCATGTTAGATAGCTGCGGCGGTGACGGTGACAATGGCTAATTTTCAGGGGTGGACGTAGGTGTAGGGGTGCGGTAGGGATGGATAACTTTTTGATTTTTTGTTTTATTTTTAATTCAAAATTACTATTTTAACCTTTTTTAAATTGGTCAAAATCAATTTTTTTGAGTCATTTAACAGTCAAACTAATTGTATCTATCATAAATGAAATTTTAAACACCCCCCACATTTCAAAGATATAATTTTTTTTTTACTTTAACACAATAATCCATCACCAAATAATGTACCAATATTCATATAAATGTAACATTGATCTTTGTAGTCAACCGAGACTATAAAAATATCAATCGTAAATGTATACCCTACTCATACATACACATCATGTATTCGAGTGACTATAATAAATTATTATTGATTTCATTGTTCATGGATATTTAGTGCACACATATCCAAAAAAAATTTATACCACGTAGATTTTGGAACTTCTTTTGCATAATGAAATTATCATTTGGATGATAATATGGTTAATTAACATCAAGATTTAATAACAGCAAAGAATAAATGAATTGTACAAGAAAAGGGGTCATAATTTTTATAACTGCAAATTTCAAAATAATATGCATAATAGAATTTTCTGTTATTAAATTTAATAATATTAATTTATAAAACCCATCACCAGTAATTGGCATGAACAATATCACATTTTATAAGTAGTAAGCTATTGGTCTTTTTAGTTGTTCATTACCATAAAAATTAAGAAATGTACAAAACATGAATCCATCTTAATGAGCAAGCTCAACCAATTCACCAAATTAAAACACACAGGTTAGCAGGTTCATTGCTTCAACATTTATGAAAGTAAATTTTCATAACCTATATGCATTAGCTTTTCTTCTTCTTCTTCTTCTTTAACAAAGTAACTTTTCTCTTCAAGGAGTCACTAGGACTCTTACAGAACATAAGCAGTCTTTAGCAATTAGAAGTCCTGGGCTGAAGACTTGTTTAGATGATTCTCAATTAATCTGGAAAATACACTTGGCTAGTACTACAAACCTTTTAAGGTTCTAAAAATGCTTGCCTTGATGGTTTATGCTAATGACAGCACATAAAATTAGATCTCTAATGGCGATTTTAGTTCTAATCATGCAACTAAATCACTAAAAGAAAATACAAAATCAGCAAAAAATAATTTTCATTTCAATCGAATGTTATTATACAGGCTTCTTTTGGACTTGTAGTGATATATGTATGACTACAACTGAAAAGAAATCAACCAAGTTTCATTTGAAAGTTTAAATCTTTTAAAACTGTTACAACAGTTATAATTATTTTCCAAAAAGTTAGTAATTTCAAAAGATGGAGGTGGACTGATGAAAAGATCAAATATGGAAAGGGCAAGGCGGGCAAGCTAAATCTTTATAGATCATTATCTGATTAGAGTATATATTCGTGTTCACGCAAGCATGGAGAAGAGAGGAGATATTCTGCAACACTAATTTTCTTCAGGTGCTCGAATTCTCCAATGGATTGAAGACTTGTGTAAATTCAGTTTTGCAGAAATATACTATGGAAATTGGAGAATCTCAGAAACTACTGTAACATGTTTCCTTAGATACTGAGAAAGCTTGGTTCAAGAAGCACTAAGGTTTAATCGCACAAAATGTCTCTATATTTGACATGTATTGTGCAAAACGTCCATACGTTTCAAATTTTTGCATTTCCACCCCCAACGTTTCATTGCGGAAAACGTTATTTTCACCTATTTTTACCTATTTTTAACGTAAAATGACTAATACCCTCCTATATAAATAAAACAAAAAAGAAAGAAAAAGAAAAATAAATAATAAATTGCAATCTTACTCCTAAACTTTTAAAAAAATACAAATGAGTCCAAAACTTATGAAAATATTAACAATAACCAAAAAACTCTCTCTCTTAAGGACGATTTTTTGCCCCTAAATCGCCCAAAATGCCTCCAAATTTCGGCAACCTACGACCGCCAAAGCCACCGGACTTCGACAACGGTCGACAGTCCTCAACTTCCCCTTCAATTAGCAACCAACACTTTCCAATTCCATCAACTATACAGTCCGGAATTATTACCCAAAGTTCGCTGCTTGGGAATTTGAAAATCGCCAGAAAATCCACCTTCGGCCACCCCCATGATCAGAACTCTACACCGGTCGATTGCCCATCACCAGACGACCCCATCCATGTCAACAATTCACCCCAAACATCATCACAGAATTTCGAATTTATCCCAGAAGTTACGCCAGTCACGCAATTCGCACAACTAGATCTGAAGATCCCAAATTCTGATTTCGTCAGGTTGACACATGGTTGCAGACCACCAGGGCTGCCTTCCCCTCCACATGGCGCACCCAGCCCAATCATGGGTCTTCCTCAATTTCGTCTAGAACGCGATTAATTTTGGCTGCAGTTAAAGCTTTGTGCGAAAAATCCGGTGCTCATAAATTTTGAACTCATTTGTATTTTTTAAAAAGTTTAGGAGTAAGATTGCAATTTATTCTTTATTTTCCTTTCCTTTTCTTTTCTTTCCTTTTCTTTTTTGTTTTATTTATATATGAGTGTATATTTATCATTTTACGTTAAAAATAGATGAAAATGTCGTTTTTCACAATGAAGCGTTGAAATATGGGTGAAAATGAAAAAATTTGGAACGTAAAGACGTTTTGCACAATACATGTCAAATGTAGGGACGTTTTGTGCGATTAAGCCAAGCACTAATCCAAGTTTCTTTTTTTTTATTATTATAATTTTATTTACGTGGAAGATGTTAGTTGCCAAAACCAAATTTCACATCACCAGTGGTACAATATTTTAGTTTTCAAATTTATACAACATAAATTATATTAGTGCGCAAAACACACACACACAGAGCTTAAAGGTCATCTTTAAGTTTGTTCAGGCAATTAATAACAGTACTAAAGTAATTAAGTCCTTTTTATTCCTTCCTGGCGATGCTATCATTGCATACCTATCCTTTTCAATTGACAAGAAATTCTTAATGCTTTTTATATGCCTTTGGAACTTGTCTCTATCAATTATCATGCATATATATTGAATCTCCTTCTGTGCAAATGAATAAAAGGCAAATCTTTAGTAATCTGCTTAAGTTTTATACAAATATCATTTAACTGAAGAAATCAAATAATGCTACAAAACACCAAAACAATTACCAGCAAAATCAAACACACACTTAAAACTCTTACTCAAGTATAGCCTTAAAGACTACCAAACTAAAACCAAAAAAAAAAAAAAAAAATTCAATATTATTCAAATAATGTCTAATAATTTTAGCAAACATATAATGCATTCACATACATCAAATCAAGAAAATGCCTTTTAAATTTCATAATCACACCATATTTAATTTACAAGCAAATCACCAACATGACTTTAGATTGTTGGGAAAAATGGGGGATTTGTGTGTAGATATTTATCAATTAACATAGTAAAATAACAAATACAATTCAACAATAATATAACATAGAGTTAAGATGAGATTTATAAAACAATCCTTAGGGAGTCACTCCAAAAATACTATTTTAAAGTCGTGTTGCCTCCCCTTCGTGCAGATATTTTCGGCACTACACGGCTCTAAGATAAAACTCATATAATTTACAGTCGGTTCTCCTTCTATTAGCATGACTACAGGGAGACAAGGAACGAGCCTTTTATCGGATTGCCAAAAACTATAGAAATATAGTATAAAAATGTATATGGGAGAATAATTCTTTAACTTGTATTTTCAAGTTGTATTTCTTTTTCTTGTCAAATAAACAATGAAATTTCATGTCCCTTTTATAGTGTAAAAGTTCAACCACGCACTATAATGAAAATTAATTCATTAAAAAGAGGTTACATATAATATAATGATATTTTAATTTTATATAAATTCTGAAATTGAAAACAAACCTGAAAAACAAAATGTATTAGTTTAGAAATTTAAAACTTATTAATATTTATATTACAACATAAGGTTCTCACTTCAGCAAGTGAGCAGTCTTGGATTGTTTTGATCCTTTGTTAGTTCATATATATTATTGAAGGGACATGATTGAAGTTAGATATATTTCATATAAGCCTTACCAATGTTTTTACTGGATAACACAAATGTTTTGATTGGTTGGTTGGTTGGTTGACAAGCTACTTCATTATAAAACTTTTAGCAAATTTTGATAAAAGTTGATGAAATGTGTGGTTGAAAAGTCGATAAAAGTTGCGATATCCATGAAATGTTTGGCTAAAATTGAAGTTTTACTAATTGAAGAGTTGATAATTCTCCAAGTATTTATCATAAATAAATAGCCAAACAAATTTTCTGTCGAAGCTGAGAGCGTCAAGTTACCAACACTTACTCATGATTTTTTTTTGTGTTCATCGCTCGTTCTTTGGTTTCAATTGGTCGACATTTTGACCGAAGTAGTAGCATAGAAGGTGCCGGGAGTTGAAAGCATGAGCTCAAACTGGTTTAGAAATAATTAAACGTTGCTTGTCACGTCCTCTCAATCATTATGCCATGATTACTTCATTTATGAAGTGTATTCCTTCTCTGAATCTAGGCAACTGCTTTGTTTCTAAGCCACGGTTCAGCAAATATATAAATGGTTTATAAATAAGAATATTATAGAAACTATGAAATGTGTAGATAATAATTTATAGTTATGAATGTGTGAATGCTCGAGCCTTAAAATGGTTTGTTTCCTCTATGTTCAATACAGCCATGCGACTCGCTTTAATTCGGAGTTGTTAATTTTGTTGTTTGCTTGCCTGATTAATTTTGTGGTATCATACTAGTAATTCATGTATTTTAATGGAATTTAAAGAAAAAAAAAAGAAGAAAGAAAGAAAGGAATTCAGACGCTGGCTTTGGCTATTAATAGTATTGGGAATTAAGGTCAATTCCCTTAAATTTGTTCAATCTTGTTCAGAGAAAAACATTGAGACAAAATATATAAAAAAGAGAAACTTTATGGACTATCAATTTTTTTTCACTATATCTAATTTTTTTTATACAATTATATAGAATTTCACAAACCATACCCTCAAGTATTGTAGAAAAAATAATCACTCAAAATTAATCTCACACACGATTTTCTATCTTTGAATTAACATAAAAAGTCTGTTTGATTGCAAGGGTGAAAAATGAGTGGAAAGAAATGTTGGTAATGTATTTAAGTGGTTAAATACCGACTTAACGAGTAAAATATTGACAAATAGCGTATTTGTAGTATTGATACCGTATTTATATGATAGATACCGTATTTGTAGGTCAGATATCGTATATGTAAGACTGATACAATATATGCAACAGATACTGTATATGCAAGACTGATATTGTATATGCAAGTCTAAAACAAAATATTAAACAGTAAAACTTTTAACCCGAGGCCTGCGTTACGCACAGTTTCCTTAAAACAGATTCGCCCCCTCACCATCTGTGCTTGAGGTTTAAATCGAGCGTCTATTTCATAGGATAAAACGGTAAAACTAGTAGATTTTGAGCACCATAGATACTATTTCGACGAACTGATTTAGTGTCTGAACAATATCACTTTCAAGATTCAAACAGAAATTGAAATGTATGCAGACAGAATTCGAACTGTATGCAAAAAATAAAATGAAACTGTATTTTTCAGATGAATTTGTGTGTATATGAAAAGTGGAAATGAGACATATAAATACTAGTCTTTTGAGAATGTAATTTGCCAATTCAGTTCATGGCAATTACCATAGGAGTTT
>CAIGRP010057619.1:0-38358 GCA_903798385.1 Fraxinus cuspidata | reverse complement strand
AGAAAATTAATGTATCAAATAACAAATTGTCACATGAATAACTATTACCGTCGCTGACTGTGAATAGCATTCTACAGATAAAATACTCATTTACCCTTTCAATTATAAAAAATAAAAAAAATTAACATTTATTTAAATTCATATTGTCCATTTTCATTCACTTATTTTTATTGAAGTCCTTTTCTTTCAACACTAAAGTCCCACTAATTTCTATTTTAAAAATTTTTCAAAACTCCACATGGGCATCTCATGAACAGTTATTAGAAGCCATTATTTCAACATTTTGAGTTGATAAAAACACTTGCACTTTCATTTATTTCATACGTTGGCATTTCATTTATGATTTTTAAATGTTGAACTCCAACCTTGAGGGTCCCCTATCGCTCTGTCCTTAGAGTATTGTAAAGAAGGCAAATCGCGGGATATGTCTTAGCAGGTCAAGGTACAAGAGCAGTCATACTGGTGCCCACAAAGAGTCCAATTTCATATCTTGTAAGACGAAGGGATCGAACACTCATACTGTAGTTGTCGCTCAACAGAGACTACCCCACTCCTGTCATTTGTACCACTAAACTATTTAGATAAATGGGTACAAAGTATAAGAAGCTGTTCGGTAGTAATTAAAGTTGAATTAATAGGAAGAATCAGACCATTGGGTGCTCAAATATCAATTCTTTAGTCTATACCATCTGACTCCCTTTTCAGACAATTACAACCATAATTCATTGTAAATGACAATACTCAAATTTGCCCCTTTGTCAATCATTTCCTCATATGCTCACAAATTTCCTCACCCACCCATGGTCTTCTTCACATACGGTAGCAATAGAGGTTAAATTGACTTTTTTGGAAATGCTTATTAGCACAAAACATCCATACGTTTGGCATTTAGTGTGCAAAACGTTCTACGTTTCAATTTTTCGTATTTTCATCCATATTTACACGTTTCATTGCGAAAACATCATTTTTCTCAATTTTCATCCATTTTCCTTTAAAAACTGGTGAAATGACAAGTATACCCTCTTATTTAAATTTTTTTAAAAAATAAAGAACTAATTGCAACCATATGCCCAATTTTTTCAAAAATTACAAATGAATCACAAACAAATAATTAAAAATCAAAAACAAAAATAATTTCTTCCTCTTCCGCCATCCCACCCCAATTGACATCGTTTTCGGTTTCAACTTTCTAGTTTAGTACATTACAATGTACTGTTAAACATAACCCATTACATTTTTGGAGTACAAGTCGTCATTTACAAAGGGAAGAGCGTTAAACTGAATGTCAAAACATAACAAAATTTAGGATGAAATTGATGGAAGTCCATTGTTGTAGCAGGCATGGCGTGATGTGGTGAAGCCGAAATGGGTGGTCCGCGATGATGGGAACCACTGTCGGCTCCGAAATTAATGGAGAGAGGCAGTGAGCGTCCGCTCGACAGCTGCATGTTTGGTTGATTTTGTCCATATAAATATGTTGTTTCTTCAATTGATTTATGGGAAAGTGTTTGGGGGTTGATGGTGGCTATTTGTGGTGTGAGCTACGACGCTTTAGGTGGCGGTTGGGTGGTGGTTGGCTAGATGGACGCCGACGGTTCCATTTGTTCCATTTTATTTATTTATTGGTTGGGGTGAGATGGGGGAAGATGATGAAGTTATTTTTGTTTCTGATTTTTAATTATTTTTTTGGGACACATTTGTAATTTTTGAAAAAATTTGGGCCCATGGTTGCAATTGGTTATTTATTGTTTTCTCTATTTCCTTTTTTTGTTAAAAAAAAATAAGAGTGTATATTTGTCACTTCACATATTTTAATAGAGAAAATAGATTAAAATTGAGGAAAATGATGCTTTCCAAAATAAAACATGGAAATATGGGTGAAAATACAAAAAAATGAAACGTGAGGATGTTTTGAACACTAAAGACCAAATATAAGGACGTTTTGTACTAATAAGCGTTTTGGAAATGTTAAAAGGCATGCAACAACTTTAAATCAAACATGGTGAAGTCGTTGATTTGACATAAAAATCAATTGTTTCCCCGACAACAGGTGCTAAGACATCTTTTTTGAATTTTGAGCAAAATTCTGAGAAAGAACATATTGTGTGCTTCCTTAAATAGATGGTCGGTTAATCGTCCACGTGTTAAAGGTTGGTTGGTTAACTCCCGTTTATGTTAAGACCGACTAACAATAGACGTTTCGTTACAATTGTTATCGGTTGTTTGTTAACCTCGTTGGTTATTTGAAGTTACACTTAGTTAATTATTTATTTATTATTATTATTTTGTATTAAAATGCAAAAATGAATTCAATACCTTTAGGTTCTTACTTGTTAAAGTGTTCAGTCCGACATTTTATTATGGAAGTGAAATTCTAAAACTCAAAATCATCGTAAGGTGAGAAAATAGTACCAGCTCTTTTGAGCTTGCCTACCTGGCACCTGTCATCATCACCGAACCACGCACATTGATGGAGAGACATCAAAACTTTGGAACTGGCGCCCGTTTTCACTTATCTTTGTTTTCAGCAAGTCAGAGAATGAAAATCAGTTGACTATTTAGTGTATAAATCATACACATTGCTCTTGAAATTTAGCCCCTATTTGACAAAATAGTTGATTTCTAAATGATTTTCTCTCCAATTTTTGGCAAAATTATTTTCAAATTTTAATGTTTGAAGTCATCTAGTCGAAAAGAGTATGTTCAAAGTTGATTCTCTCGATGAAATTAATATGACATTATATTAATTATGAAAGAAGTATATAAATGATGATTAGATCACCAGGCAAAAATATTAGTAAATGAGAACTCAATTGCATCTAGTTTTCAATCATCACAAACCGATCGACAAAAGATAGTTTTATTCATTGAAATATAGTCGGGGCCAACACTTTGAAGTATGGCAGGAGTACATAATTATTCCTATCTAAATAAGGTCATACAATTTGGACATTTAACATAAATATATAAGCAATTAGGTCATTGAATAGATATTATGAAACATTATTCACAATTTTGATACAAAGGCACTAGCAATAAACACATTACATGGATTAACAATTCGTGGTTTATTTCGGATTAAGTTACATGGCGTATGCCAACTTCGAATATCAACTGCATGCTATTAACAATTCGTTGTTGACGGCTTTGAAGTGATTCAAACAACATTAATCTCAAAAGAATCTCTTGTAAGTTAGATGGAAAAGGATAGTTTGTGAAACTAAAAATGTATACATTCAAATTTAAAATCAAAATAAGAATTGGATATGTATATTTCGAACAAAAGAATAGGAAACAAGGCCAACAACATATTCGAAATCATCATAAATATTTATTTGTTTTTTGTCAAAAAGGAGTTAGAAAAATTAAATTAAGGTCTAAAGTATAGTTCTCGTGGGAACGATAATCCAGACTCAAAGGTCCACTATATTACTTGTTACGATATCGTACACTTGCGATAGAAAAAAAACAACAGTGACCATTTAATATGGTGCGATGTAGACTACCAGATCATGTGAGATCTGAAAATTGCGTGATCTAATGGTCGGAATGTTGACCTATGGTTGACATTATCTTTAATATTTTGATCATAGCAAACAAGTTGACTTTGATTCTAACAATTGAATTTAAGCCTTCAAAACATCCAAATGTCATATTGATCGATTGAGGACAAAAAGATCACTATCAAGACTTTCATCTTACAAATTTGATTCACCGTGAAAAAAGTCGATCATTCAAGTCAAATCATTCGAGACAAGAATTACAAAAGCCAAATGTCAAAAGAAGCTTAATAGACTAGACGCTTCTCTTTTTATTTGTAAATGTATAGCAACTTCAATTCTTAACAATGAACGATAAGAGCTCAAAAATCATTTTTATGCGCTAAAAGTTATTTTGATCATCATTTACAAGAATTGTCACTTATCAAAAGCAAAATTAATTTTCAAAGTTATAATTGAACTTAAATCATATTTTGAAAAAACCATTCAATAGCTTACATTATTTAAAAACACTCATATCGGATCAAACAAAGTCAAAATTGACTAAACTGCAGATGTCCGAATTAAGTAGTGAACGTTCGGATCATCCAAATGTCCGGTTCATATAATAGTCAATTTTAAACCGTTATGATGTTTGGTACACAAAGGCTAGTTTCGTGCGTTCAAATACAAAAGTAGACGTATGTTGCTTGTTCACTTCCACGTATATTTTTTATCATAGAACTCTATGAATATATTCATTTTTTGCATTTTTTGCATGATTTTTCAAGAGCATTAAATTGAGACATTCTTGAGCAAAATTATATTGAAATTACATTGTATTTATTATCAAAACATTTATTGTGAATACATTTGCATAATTGAATCAAATTCTTTATTCATCTTCATCATCATTGTTTTCTCATCTTACACTTGAGTGTTCAATATTGCCATTCATTAAAATGTTGGCATATTTCTTTCATAGTACTTAAGCCCCGTTTGTCTCCCATTATTCCAAAATATTGTTTGCTACTTCTACACATAAACCAATAAAGTTACATTAAATTTCATCGCACATTCTCCAAAAAAATGATATTCATTACTCCAAAATAATTTTAGACTATTTAGTTTCTAATTACTTCTCTCTCCTGATTATTTGAAAATTAATTTCAAATTTTAATGTTTGACATCAACTGGTCTAAAATAATACAATCAAGTTTGGTTCTCTTGACATAAATAATATTATATTGTATTTTAATTTTAGAAGAAACATTGTATCTAGAAAGACAGTTAATTGTTCGTTTTAGTTGACGCAAGTGACGGCGAAATCTTTTGAGGGGGTTCTTCTACTAAAACTTTTAGTGTGTCAATGTTTAGTCAGTACACTTTATTATGTCACTAAAATCTAAATGGTCATTTAAATTGATATGGTGAGTTCCAACTAACATTGAGAGCGATTTGGCTTGCCGGATACTTACATGGCGAAATCGTGGACATAAATTGTCCAATTTGTAGATTATTATTATTTTATTAATTTTAAATCAGAGTTGTTTTCACTTGAACAATATCTATTTTCAATTCCAATGTATCATTATAATGATGAATTGCTCGTAATGTAACAACTTAAGTGAAATAATGTGATATGATAGTTCAATTTTCCTCTCCCAGGAAAATTGAATTGTCCTATCATATTATTCCACACAATTGTCACATTACCGATGATCTATCATTATAATGATAAACAATATTACTCTTATGGACTTTTTGGTGGATTATTGAAAAATGTCAAATAGTAATCTCTTTAGACAAATTCTTTGTAGTTGGCAAATGCATTTCTAGCTCCCTTTCACAGTCTACTCGTCTTCTTCTATTGCCGCAGAAGAAAATTTACATTTTTTTATGCCAATTTTATCTTTAGATTTGCAACGAGCTCTATTCATTTCGGCGAATTTGTATAAAAGTTGTTAAATAACATTTTTTTTTTGGGTTATAATCGATTAAGTTTGATAGATAAAAATCAATTTGATTTGTTTCGAATTAATTGTGTATTAAAATGATACGATGTCCACGAAAAATATTATTAACTATTTGGTAACACCAAATAAATAAATAAAAGCTATACTCTCCATTTCTAGCCGTCCAAGGGGCAGGAGGTAGAGCCTTATAGGTGTCCTATTCAATCAAGAATCGGGACTTTACAATCACGAGCCCGTAGACCTATATCTTTTAACTTTCTTTGTTCGTTGCTCGATATTTTGTGTTCTAGATGTTAGAAGAACCATATTTGCAAAAGCTTTTAAAATTTTTACAAAAGGGTATTGTTGATACCCAGAAATGTGCCAACAGATGTCGGGGCCCACTCACGCCAGGTCAAGCACGATTTCGGCGCGTTTTTACCAGACTAACGGCAGTAATAAGGAGGAAATAGACGGGGGAGATACTTTGCGGCGAGAGATAAAAATATTCAAACCCCGGTGAATATAACAAAAACAACCGCACTATCAACGATTGCCGGATCATAAACCAAAGTAATTTATGTAACTATAAACGAGAATATGTGGAATGATAGTTCAAGGGTTAATTTATTTCTTTTCAAGGGTTTGTCTCTCTTTTCTGAATATATGAGTATTCACTGTGTTATCAATTATTCAACCTCATTTTCAATTAAAAGATGAACTATTTATACAAAACTGGTTGACGTGGTGACCGTTAGATTTGACCCACGTGGCCTCATCCATTTTACTAAAACTTCACATCACTGTCTGCTCATACAATTAAATGTTGTGACAAGAGTCCCGCCGCCCTGTTTAATGAGTTATCAGACTGTCAATCTCTATTATAAGCGTTACATCAATCACTTCTGAAAGATATTCGAATCTAATGCGATGGACAACCTCGAACTGTTAAGTGTCCGATTTCACTGTCTGCTCATACAATTAAATGTTGTGACAAGAGTCCCGCCGCCCTGTGTAATGGGTTATCAGACTGTGAATCTTTATTATAAGCGTTACATCAATCACTTCTGAAATATATCTAAATATAATGCGATGGACAACCTCGAAATTTTAAGTGTCAGATGAATACCGAGAGCTTCTGATTCGTCATAAGAGGTGACCCCATTAAGGCAATAGCCTCGGCGCTTATACACTTCCTCGTCAGCGTAACACATGCTTCGGCGGATGGTCTTCTCCTTTAAGTATTTCGACGTCATAGCGAAGATCTTCAGCATGCCATTTTTATATCACCCTTAAGAATTCAGTAGGATTTTCACACCTTTTGTGGCCCTCGGATTAGGATCGTAACAGGTATTTTGATATATTTACATAAAAGATTGTCCCTATTCGGCGTAGTTAAAAATTAATTTTTCTGTAGATTTTGATAAAAATTGATAAATATGTGATTAAAAAGTTGATAAAAATTATGAATTTAATAAAATTAATGGTTTAAATTAATTATTGACTCTTTGACTTTAATTTAAAAATTTATTAACTTTTTAAGTCACACGAAATAGAGATCCTATTGCAAAAGTTTTCAAAAGTGGCTAGTTTTTAAAATGAATAATGTTATTTATTATTATGATGGTGTAATATCGATGATGTGACAACTTATATGAAAAAATGAGATTTAACAGTTCAATTTTTATGAGGGAGAGTGAGAGGAAAAAGAGAAACGTGAGGAATAATGGATTGCTACAGATATTCCATCATTATGATGATAAATAGCATTACTCTTGAGTAATGTTATTTAATTTCATCGTGGTTGCAACCCTTATATGACATTGATGTTGCATTAAATGATAAGTGGACTCATTTAATTCCACATTTCGTTTAGCCTATTATATAGCACTATTTGGACTAAGATTGTAACCCCAATGTGTTACGTAGCATTATTCATTACTCTTTCTACGCATTCGTATTCCCCTATTTTAAAATTGCAATGAAGATTCTCAACTAGTGTCTCACGTAGCAAATTTGACTCTACAATCTTTAACTTTAGATATTTACATCCTTAAATTTTCATTATTGTCTAATAAGCAATCCAAATTAAATGTTAGAAGTAAGAACCAACTTATTAGGAAAAGCTACATTACAATCCCGAACCTATTGAATTAGTATCAAGTAGATCCCCAATTTTTTAAAATTGATATTCAATCTGTCATTTTATTTTAATTCACAAGAATTAATCTTATTTCCAAGTTTTTGAAACTAGATTTTACATCTCAATTTAATTTAGCATCTATAATTTTCAGGCGACACATTTTTTAAGAGAACCGATGTGACTTGATTTTCATCGCCGTGAGTCGTGATTGCTTGTACTAATGTAATAAAAAGTTGATGAGCAATTTGTTACTTTTTAGTGTTGGAGACCAACTTGCATTGGAACAATAAATCAGGACCAACATTGAATTTTTTCCAACTCACTGTACAGGTATTGAGGACCTCCATGCAATATTTTCAAAACACAATAGGGACAGAAATTCTTATTCACAAAAACTTGAAGGACTAAAAAGTAAATTTTCAATAAATTCAACTTTTGTGCACACAGCCGGCTTTGCCTGTGAGGTGAAATTTTTTTAACAAGGAGCTCACAATAGAGAGAGGAACTCACAACGGAAGTCAGAAAACCTCTCTTTCTCTTTCACACACAACACGCAGCTACCCACTAGTCTCCCCCACCCCACCAATCACAGAGACCCCACAAATTTCTCTTCCCTTAAATCCACACCAACTCTAGATTTCCCTCTCAATTTCCCACAGAATGCCACTTTCCTCCTCAGGTAACGCACCATAAGCCCCTAATTCTACGTTTCTATATTGGTATAAATTCGCATTCATCAACCCTTCAGTTGAATTGAACTAGAATTAATAGTTTTTTGCTTGTTTTGGAGGCGTATTTGGGAAGCTATAAACTTCTTTTGGTTTTGGGTTTATATGTTTGCTGACCCTGATCCATTTGTGAAATTGGGTCAGCAGACACAGGCATTTGTGAAATTAAGCTAAATTGTATTTTTGTGCGTGTGTGTGTTTTGATGTTTCTTTTCAAAGACCCATGTGTTAAATTTGACAAAAAACCTTTTTTTGTTGTGTGTGACGTGTTTAGTTTCATAGACCCACCCATTTGTTAACATAATCTCGATATGTTTAATTTTTTTTTTTAGAATTCAAATCCATGTTTATATGGGCAAAATTGGGATTATAAACTAAAAGATTTAATGGATATTTCATGTTTTTCTCAAAACTTTGTAAAATTAAGCTGAAAATAATTTGATTTTCTTGCATTTCCTTTGTTCTGTTTAGAGGGGAGGAATAGGTGGAGGAAGCGGAAAAGGGGGAACCAGATTTCTCGGAAATCTAAAATCAATGAACCTCTAAATGATGAAGCTTTCGAGGAGAACTATGACGAAGATGACCCTGACCAGGACCAACCTCATAACCACCCCGAAACTGACTATGATCACCACCATCAAAGTGCAGATCGGACCACATCCGTGTCAGGTGCAAAAGAAAGTGAAAAGTTGGTTGACAGCGGGGTGAAAATATGTGAGTTCCCAGTGGCAGTTAAGAGGGTTGTCAGTAGGCCCCACTCATTGGTATTGGGGATTGTGGACGTGGAGAGATCAGCACGAAATGGAGAGAGGAGAGGGCAGGGCCAGAATGGGGTGGCGGTGTTGGAAAACATTTCACATGGGCAGCTGCAGGTGCTCTCTGCTGTGCCGCAGGATAGTGTGGCTTTATTAGGGTCTTCTGAGGAGGAGACTGCAAGCAGGAGCGGGGGTGCATCGTATGCGATCACGCCTCCGCCAATAATTGCTGGCTGCGGTGTTACTAAAAGGTTTGGGAGTGCTGGTCGAGTCCATGTTGTGCCAGTGCACGCAGGTTTCTCAATTACTCTTTTCTAGTGTTTTCTGTATGTAATTCTAGTTTTAAGCTTCAATTTTTTAGAGATGTTAATATATTACCAGTTTCTTTGGTTAGTAATAATGGGTATGCTTTATGACAACAGCTCAGTTGAATGCAGATCTTGCAATTTTCAATTGATATTTTCTAACATTAAATGTTAAAATGAACTATGTTCCATTCTCATTCTGTGATCGATATTGAATGACTTCTTTATTCAAATTTTTGTGTATGTTTCAAACTCCAATCAGCTAATGTGATAATAAACATGTCTTGCCGGAAAAAACAGCAGGCTAAAATGCCAAAAGAAAGCTTCAGTCTGGAAGTGACTCTTCCAGCTCTTAGCTTGACTTTGGTATGTTGCAAACTCCCAGGCCCAACATATCCAAAAAGCACACAGATACATTTTTAGTACAAACAAATTGTAACTTGTATATCTTGATTCTCTACTGGTCAGAATGGAAAACTTGCTGTTGTGGGGTGACTATTTTTTGCTTTTTAGGTCATTTTCTGTTCAATGTTTCCTTCTTTGGTATCATTGTACAGGATCGGTAGCTCCTGACATGCTTAGAGAGTGAGAAAACTAGAACATTAATAATATGCTGCTTTTGCATGCCTTTAAAGAGCTTCATTTGCATTCTTGTATTGAACCGTTATTTGTTTACTATGTGTATTTGTCCATTTTCGTGCAGGTTAGAATGTGTCCCCTAATTTTAGTTGTTTTGGTACCTTTTATAAACAGACTGGTTTTCACCAAATTCAGCGCATAGATTGGAGAGACAAGTGGTGCCTCATTTTTTCTCTGGGAAGTCAGTCGATCATACATTAGAGAAGTACACGGAATATCGGAATTTTATTGTTGCAAAGTATATGGAGAACCCAGAGAAGCACTTATCTGTCACTGATTGCCAGGAACTCGTAAATGGCATTGATGTGGACGATTTAACTCGGATTATGAGATTTCTTGATCATTGGGGAATCATAAACTATTGTGCAACTCCTCTTAAATCTGAGCTCCAGAAGGATGGAACATATTTGTGCCAGGATTCAAATGGCGAACTTCGTGTGCCTTCAGATGCTTTGAAATCCGTTGATAGTTTGATCCACTTTGACAAGCCTAAATGTAGGCTCAAGGCAACAGATATTTATCCAGAACTTGGTCTTCCGCACGAAGAGGACCCCGACTTGGACAGCACCATCCGAGAGCAATTATCTGAGCATCAATGTAATCATTGCTCTAGGTCAACTCCTGTTGTGTATTATCAGTCGCAGAAAGAGGTAAATAGCATACGCTTGAAATTACTTCTTTTAACCTCTATGCACGGTCTTATTTTCTTTTTAAGACACCATTGTTCTTGATTGCCGTTAACTCACCTTCTTTGTCTCCTTTGTGGAGGTATTATTAAATATTCTATAATATAGATATTTATGCAAGTTTGAAAATGTAGTTCATTTTTTTTGCACTGTATGTTGTAACCTCTATGCCCATTCTTGAATGAGAGTCCCTTGTCTTTTCATTGATGACAAGTACCCTAAAGGCACATATGAATGTTAAATCTTCATTTTAGTTTCTTCATCTCAAATTCAGTAATTTGGTTCAACTTGTCATTATTTATGGGCATAAATTGAGATGTGGGCATTGGTTTTCTGATCATACTTCTTGATGTGTAACATAAAGAGACATTTGAGCATGTGTTTTTAACTTGAGTACATAAGAAATGTTCAAAGGTAGAAGTTATGTAGTTAAGCAAAAAATTCTTCGTGCAAGGAAAATAGATAGTAGACTGAAAAATGGCTTCAGAAAGCTTCAAGAATGCATAATCTTGCTGATCAGGGCAACCTATAGCCGTAAATAAATCTAGTCGATCAAAGCCAAACATTGCTCATTTGAGATTACCTGAAGTTGGGTTGAGAAATAATCCTGATTGTGCTAGGGACAAATACAATCAAACTTTTGGAGTGAAGTACTATGACTGTGCTATATCATGGAAATGATCAGATGAAGCTTCACCTGACCCCTGGGTTTTGCTTTAGACCTCTCCTTCAAAATAACTTTGGTGGAAGTTGCTGGCACTTTTTGGGCCCAAAGAACCATGTGATACTGATGTCGAAGACCTATAACTGTAACTTCTTGTGTCAGGAACATGAAGGCTGAGTGCCATTGCAGTTTATAGCTTCTTTCTGGCTTAGGCTTAGGTAACCGTTGTGGAAGTTTGGAAGAAGTGATGTTTATGTGGAATATCCCTTCTGGAAAGGTAGTAGATACAAACATGGGAAAATGCACAATACGGGAATTTCTTATGGGAATTGTCATTTCTGTTTTATTAATATATAAGCTTTACGCATGGCTATTGGTTAAAAATTATGTCATTTAAGCTATCAAGCTATATTTAGAACTCTAGGTATACTCATATAGTTGGCGAGTGATAATTTATACCCGATTATTATGCATCTCATTTATATTTATGCTATTTTTCTACTCAGCAGATGGTGTGCTACGATCAAGTTCATGAGTCTGTACAACCTTTTGAATCCTTCTTTGATTCGTGAAACAACCTTAACTTGATCACTCCCGATTCGTATCCTTAACTTGAAATTTTAACTCGATTTTCCATGATTACTAGGTTTTAGCCCTTGCTCTGTTGTTCACCAAAAAGTGCCAATTCTGCATTTTGAGTTACAATCTTATCCTACTGACACTCTCCGAAAAAGATTTCTAGTTCTATATATTCAATAGTGATTGGGTTACGTGGAATTGCTTATGGGAGACTACTATGTACCACTGTCATCATTGCCTTAGAAATGAAAAGAGTCGATGAGATTAAATCTGCCTTCAGTCCAATTCTATTGAGATCCTCTTATAAAGACTTGTAGGATATAGTCTAGTTTATGTATCTCAATGGACATATAAATACATCGATGAAGATGCGCATGAACATCGGCAAATTTATTTACACATCGGCCATTAATACTGCAAAGCCCATGAAGATGCTTCATAGGGATCAGTGACCCACCTATCATAGATCATTCCTATATGATGTATTTACAAATAAAATTTCCAAGAGTAGTTCAACACACCTCTGAATGTAACATTCGTTTAAGCCTACTCTCAGTACATTGTGCTCACACATAAATTTATGAGTTACTATATCTTAGTGGTTTGTGAAATCTGTCACAATTAAATATCACTCAGGTTTCTGTAATTTAGGCATAATAGGATTTGAATATTTGGTGAAGAGATAAAAAGAATGATGTTTTTACCAGTCATTGCTGCAAAATGACTGGGTATTGATATGCTAATTTTTTTCATTGTGATGAATAAAGACTTTGTTTTCCCAGTCCTCCCTGAGTGTAAAACACTTACTGAGCTTCCAAAGTTCTGTGAAGAAAAAACTGATTGACAATTATGCTGTATTTCCTTTGTGGCTAACCAACATTTTCGACAGGTTGATGTACTATTGTGTTTGGAATGTTTCAATGAGGGAAGATTTGTTGCCGGTCACTCTAGCCTTGATTTTGTGAAGGTCAGTTCCACAAATGATTATGGAGATGCAGATGGAGATAATTGGAGTAACCAGGAAACACTACTTCTACTTGAGGGGATGCAACTGTACAATGAAAACTGGAATCAAATTGCTGAGCATGTTGGTACAAAGTCAAAAGCACAGTGCATCCTTCATTTTGTGCGTCTTCCTCTAGATGGTTCTTCGCTGGTAAACATTGATGTTACAAGCATACCTGGTTCGTCAAATGCACAGAGCCAAGATAATCATAGAATATTACATCCCCATTCAAATGGTAGCATTGCATGTTTTATTATGCCGTATTTTTCCTTCTGTGCACATTGAGCAACTTCTGCAGTTCCACACTTACATTCTTATGGATACAGGGTCCAGCTTGGAAAATGGTGATTTTGAAAATAAATTTCCATTTGCGAATTCCGGAAACCCTGTTTTGAACCTGGTAAGTAGTTTCTCCAGTATTAATGCTTAAGCAATTTGTATATAACTCCCTTCTCTATCTGTCTGTCTCTCTCTCTCTCTCTCTACACACACACACGCGCGCGCGCGCGCACACACGTGTTTTTGTCTTTCACTCCGCATATTTTACATCTCTCTTTTATTGTCTGAAGTCATGATAAGCCACCTAAGATAAATGGTTTGGTTGGAATGCTCTTTCGCTTATTGGTAGACTTGGGTTACTCAACAGTCATTATGGTCTAAATAGGTCACCCTTGAAACCAACTTAGACTCGAGATTATTTTCCGAAGTTAGCAGTTCGTCAATGCCACTTCTTTATGGTCCCATTTTGAGATAGCACCATACCAGGTAGCAAGCTTTGCTACTTATGTCAGTTAATGCTTGGGTATTGGTTTAGTTGGGCTTGCTGGTCATATTATGAGCTATTACAAACAATTTTGTCACTCTTCCCCCCATCTTTCTGTGTGATGGGAGAGAATCATCTTTAATCCGTCCAGGTAACTGACTGGAGATTGGTGTTTCATGATCTGTATATGGGCAGGTGTTTCAAGATTTATGTGGGCTTATTAGGCCTTGTTCCCATATTTTATTTATTTTTATTTCTTTGGAAATAGGAGAAGAAAGCGCACTTGGAGGAACCGGAACCGAAAGGTGGGGGTAAATATGGGTTTACAGTTTCACGAGTGAGAATGGGTTGATCAGATTTCGCCTACCATTCATTTTAACTTACCAATTTTAATGCACTAGAATAATTTTATCTTACTATTATACTTGCACATATTCCCTTTTCCACTCAATCTCCTGGCAGCATTAAGGTGTGGGTGGGAAGATTTGGTTGTATTTCCTCTTCTGAATGTCACAAGGTTTTCTTACCCTGACATCGACTTGATACTATTTAGATTGCAGCATCTTTATGCATCTGTATTCAAAGTGAAGCTCCTCTCTTTTTCCACCTCTCAGCTGTTCTCACTTAAATAACTTGTTTCTGATTTTAGCATTGCATAATTTTGCCTCAAATACTGGCTTCTCAGTTGGCTTTTACCACTTTTTATTAAGTACTTATTTACTGTTATATCTAGGTTGCCTTTCTGGCCTCTGCATTGGGGCCAAGAGTGGCTGCAGCCTGTGCCCATGCTTCCTTGGCTGCCTTATCTAAGGACAATTGTGGGAGAGCGATCCATCAAGGGAAAAACACAAATTGTAGTAAAAAAGGTATGCTCTAGATTATTTAGTCTTCCCATTTCTTCTTTTAATCCCTTTAAATGACATTCTCAGAAGATATGATTGGAGGGCAAAGTCATTGGAGTCAACAGGATACAGAGGCTTCTCCATTATCTGCTGAAAGCGTGAGAGCTGCTGCTGAATCTGGTCTTGCTGCTGCAGCTACGAAAGCGAAGCTTTTTGCTGATCATGAAGAACGTGAAATTCAACGGTTATCTGCTAATATTGTGAATAATCAGGTACTATCGTTGCTTATTTTGTTGAGAATTTCTGTCTTTTATCTTTTCTGAAATTTGGTGAGGTTGCATTTGTAATTCTTTTATCCTGGGAACTGATATTTTCTTTTACATAATAAATTTATTCTAAATTGAGTATTGTTGTGCTGTTATATGAATTGGTGCCTTGTTGAAACTTTATTGACCAGACTAGAAGGAAATGAGTTTTTTGAGCTGTTTACTTATTCAAAACTAAGCTGAAATATCTTTACAACAAACTCGCTGCAGAACAATTTGGAAAACATTTTTTTAGTTCTGTGAGGTTTTAATAGTTCTTACCCACACCATCCTCCACACAAAGCAACACCTTTGAAACACACTACAACACTGCACATGTCTCCACCTTATCGACCCCTCAACCATTGCACCAGCCACCCACCAAACCCTTGCAGTGCCCACACTTTCGTCCCCATAAATTCTTTTACCAAAACACATACCCACCATCCCAATTGAATTCAATACTCTTCCCCCATTCAATCCTTACCACCACCACATTGACATCCATCCGCAGTCTCTCATCAATGCCAAAGGTAGCGTCAATCCTAGAAGAAAAGGGAAAATTGCTCTAACTGTCCTCATCCTATGGTTACCTATATCCGAGTTTGGGTGTTCTAATTTTTCTGACAAACCGGTCCTTAAACTTTGAATATTGTAAGCCACTTAATCTTTACCACATTTTCCATCCAAAAATGTTTAAGAGATCAGATGTTTAGGTTGAAAAGGCAATTATGCCTCCTTTTCCAATCAAGCAAAAGAAAAAAAAAATGAAAAAAATAAAAAAAAAAAAAAATGATTGTCTTCCACCACACCACCTTTCGTCCCTCCCTCCCCACCTCCAGTCGTTACCCTTCCCCTGCCGAATTGCTGATTGTATACGTCCTTGCTGGAATCTCCCATCTCTTGAAACTTGTCCTTCACTTAAATCAAGGTGACCCACAAGCATTTTCTTATTAACTTGTTTCTCTTTATATTGCATAGTGAACCTGGCTACCTTCAAAGATGGACTTAATCATCTTTCAGCAATTTTCTTCTCTTTGCCATTGACACAATGAGCTGTGTCAATTACTTTCCTCTTTATTGGTGTCTGATAATTTTTTGTAAATTTTTCTGTGTACACAGCTGGTGGGGGAGGGGTGAGAGAATGGGGGAAGAAGAAGATCCATTTTTTTATTCTTTTTAATTTATTTATGTAATTAAGTTGATGGTATAATTGTCTTTCGAACCAACTTTTCCAATCATATGTAAGCCAAGAGGAATGTTTTGACAACATATTTGGATGGAAACTGTTGGTAGATTAACTTGCTACAGATTTTGAAGATCTATTTGACAAGAAAATTAGAATGGGATTCAAGTGTACTTTTTCCTGTAGAACGCTGATCATAGGTGTAATTTTCTTAGTTAAAGATCACCTTCATGGTTTATCACTGCTGCGATATATGTGAAACTGGCCACCCTTATAACCCAACCATCAAGCTTTGAAGAATATAGCTCCCCATTCAAAACCATCTTTATCGTAAAATGGAGGAACGCAATCAGAATGGGGACCAAAGTGCATTCCCGTCCCAAGGCCTTTTAAAAGTGGGATCGTTGTTCTTTCCATCTTATTTATGTCATTTTGACATTTCAAAGTAGATTATGCAAATTTATGAAACTGACTAATGAATTATCCGATTTTTCTGTGAGTACCTTGCATAATGACGTTTAGTTTTATTGTATTAACCAAGCATTTGACCGTAATGGTTAGGGTTATTGTATTAACCAAACATTTCTTTTTGTAAGCATGCTTGTTCTGTTCCTAACATACTTTAAAAGATAAATTTGCGGTAGGGGGTTTGGGGTATGGAGTGGTGTGGTGTGGCAAGGAGTGGGCATAAGAATAGAGCAATCCCTTGAGGATGAATTGTAATGGTATGTGCTGCCATCGTTGCTTGCTTTTTTAGAAAAATTAATCCTTTTTCCTGCTGAAGTGAATACTCTGCTTAATAATTTGATTTTAAGACTCTTGGATTGTGGTTGGTAGCTTTCATTAATTAAGTCATTAGTTATTGTCCGATTTAATGCCCCTCTCTCTCTCTCTCAATTGCTACTTCACTTTGGAAATAATTTGTACTATTTAGGAAGAAGTATGCTCTCGTGATGGATTAATTTAAGATTAAAGGTTCTCAGAGATTCTGCGAGCTTTTATTTGTTTTGCAATTCTAGAAATATGCTGCACCATATTAGGAAGTAGTAGGCTCTATCAGGCCTAATTACTCCTGCAAGTCTTTGTGGAATAACAATGACAAGAATTTGAGTAATTGTGGGCGATCGTATTTAAATAGAGATTTCATATAGCTCTTTAACAGTTCCTTAATTTTTAATCTGATCCCAACAGCTGTGCACTAATCACATCTTTCTATTTTTGGGTTTTATACACATGCCTTGGAATTGGTCTAGAGTCAGACATCAGAACTTAAATTCTAGCCTTAGCAAATAGATACTGGAGCTCTGCTTTCCTTGAGCGGGTCCTACATCAATCACAGTATCTCAAGCTGTAAAATGTTCTAATTTACTACCTTATGCCTGACCAAAGATTTGCAAAGAAAATAAGAATAATAATTGCTGTACCAATTTCTGAATTTAGGCACTTCATTTCTAATTATCCCTGTAACATAAGTTTATACATTGCTTTGACAATTCTTTTCCCTTTCATAGGCGAGCAAACTTAACTTTAGCAATTAATTTTTTTTTATGCTACTTGCGAATGATGTATTGCCTTGAGAAAAACACTAGCACCTCTCTCTTTCTTTATGTCATTTTTCTGAATCTGGACCTACACGGATCTTTATCTTTATCTTCTAAGCCATATCTTCCATGCAGCAATCTATGAAAGCACTTCTTTTGTTGGGTCTCATATTGGACTAGTTTCTACCTTGCTCAGATTTAAGTCACCCCTTAAATATTTCTCCTGTTATTTCCTTTTGAGCATCCTCTTGGCAGGGCAAACTCTCAAAATATTCACTAACTTGCAAGCTAGGAACAAGTAAACTGTTTGAAAGCGGCAAACTTCCTGTTTCAGTGACCATCCTGCATTTGTGTATTGACATTTTCACCACCTTCTTCAGAGAAAACATGTTAGATGATGTTTTCATTAGAATCATGTGTTTATGCATATGCATGTATAATAGGTGTCTCAAACATGTCCATATGACTGGATCTGTAGGCTGAAGAAAACGTTTGGCAACTAGAATAATTCAGCAAATCTGAATCCAAAAATCCATGGTAACCGAAGAATCAGCTGTCTATTTTGGATATGATCAAGAAACATCACAGGTTTACCAGTGTGTCTAAAACTAGTCTTCCTTGAATATAAAGATACCGGGTTATGGGACTGACTCTAGTCAGTCGTGGTGATGATGTGTAGAGGTTGTCAACTATTCAAGGTTCATTTTCACTCTCTTTTCAAGGTTTATAATACTGGATCCTCTAGTTTTGTACTATTTGCAAATGGATTATAATCTGATACTCTATTTAACATTTTCAGGAAACTGTAATGTTCTTGCCTCAAATTGCTCAATCCATTTATAACCTTCATGATATTACTGGATTTCTGACAAGTTCAATCATGCTTCTTCTTCCCTTTCAGTTGAAGAGATTAGAGCTTAAGCTGAAGCAGTTTGCAGAAATTGAGACCTTATTGATGAGAGAATGCGAACAGTTGGAAAGAACGCGGCAGAGGTTGGCTGCAGAACGGGGCCTCATGATGTCAGCACAGTTTGGATCTGCTGGAGGATCTCGAGCAATGGGCCATCCTGTTGGTTCAGCCATTACTAATAATAATTCGGGAAATAGGCAGCAAGTTATTTCAGGCTCCCAACAACCCTTTGTTTCCGGGTATGGCAATAACCAACCAGTCCATCCCCATATGTCACTTATGCAACAAGGGATGTATGATCTTGTGCCCCGGCTGCCACTTTCAGCTATACGCCCGTCCTCTTCAACCCCGAATGCACTGTTTAACCCTGGAAATTTCCAGCCTTCTCTCAGTCATCCGATGCTTAGACCTGTATCCGGGACTAAAACTGGGTCAGGTTAGTGGTTCATCGGGATATACTTATATTAATTTGTTGTCCACCCTCTTGCTTTCTGCACTAAAAAGAGGTGAAGGGAAGGATTCTTCAAAATGGATTGTAGTTGCTGAGGCTGGCTGTATGAGCTTGGAAGCAAGGCCTGGGTCCGACTCAAAGTGAGATTGGTAAAACCAATTGGTTGATGGTGCAGCCATGTTTTTGCTGTTATAAACTTGAATTTCAACCTCCAAGTTCGTCGTGATCCATCAATAATCAGATTCAGGAATTTCTCAAGTAGGATCTAGGAATCTACCGTACTCTTGAACTGTACAGACGATGAAAATGCTGCAGAAAACAGCACAGTGCTTTGTACTAAATGGACTTGACTGAGATCTTTACTCTCCATATGGAGAAGTGCGACAGGAATTCATTGGATCAATAAGAAAGCTAAAATTTTGTTTTCATCCTGTGTTTTTACTGGCGATTACTAAACACTAATGCGCTATGACATGATATTTGATATTGAAGTTCTGTGAAGATGCAGCATGCCAGCATCCCTTTGGAGTTTAGCAACCTAGGAAATACTCGACTTAGGAATGAGCTAGTCGTGTAAAGCGAGTTGGGCTATCAAATTTGGCATGGACCCAGTTGGGTTTCGTTCAGAGCCCAATAAGTCTAGATGGGCCAATCCAAAACTTGATCCAGCAGTGACAGCTAAACGGAAAAGCAATAATAACGTCGAAGTTCAGTGATTGAATGGAAATTTCACCAAAAGTTGATTGATAAAAAAAAATCAACAATTATCATGATTTGACAACAATTATCAAGTAGAGCAAGATGAAATTGATATTTGCAAGTATGTTTTCAAACCTAGATGCTAGGCCGTACACGATCTCCCCAGGTTTTCATAAGGAGGAAAAAAAATTAGGTTAGATTGAAAGGATTTCGGTGATTGAGTTGGAAAAGAAAAGTGTTTATCAACAACTTAAATTATAATAGAAATGAACGATGGATGCGTTGATAGTACTTATACGTATGTCCTAAATGTGTGAATAAAAAGTGACTTATTTATAAATAATTTATAAACATGAGATTTTCCTCGCACCATTTATGTGATAATTATTATCAGATGAGTTAGATCAACAAGAACTCGCTATGAAGTTGGCTAAGAAAACAAAGACCGGCTTATAAAACAAAAAAATAAAGCAAAGGCTCCCAGAATCTGAACGTGATAACGAAAATGAAGCAAAGAACAAAATTTTCACTAGTTGGAACTTCCAAATTTAGTGTAAAGATCCATAACATACTATAAAAATGAATACCCAATAGCTAAGGTAAGAAAGTATGTTATAAATACTTGAGTATACAACACTTTCAAACCTCACCTTTCTTTTGCTTCTTCAATTTTCTTTTGTCAGAATGCTCCAAGGACCCTATCGAGGTAACTGCACTATTTCCTCTTCCCGAATCTTGGGCAGACTGACCAGTGGACTTACTCGGCTCATCAAGACGTCTTCTCTTTGTAGGCTTTGAAGACGCCCCAGGATCAAACACGGAACTCTTGTTTTTGCTACTTGGCGCAGAGGTACCACTCATTGTTTGAGAGTTTCTTTGCTGTGAACTTCGAGGAGTAGTTACAAAGTGACGACCAGACCTTGTCGAGGTGGCTGCGGAAGACCTCTGAGACATCTCTTTCAAGTTGATGCTATTGTGCTTTTGAAGTTCACTAGGTTCCGGGTAATGGACGAGAGATACACGCCTTGAGATCTTCCCAGCTGAAATATAATTCATCAACGGAAAACTGAAGCCAACATTAAGGAGAACTTTATAAATAAGAATCAAATGCAAAACTGTAAATGTAAAGAAGACAACTCAGTAACTGCCGCCTACTCCTACGTGGGGGAACAACAAATGACAGAATTGTGTCTGGTTTACACTTTCGAGTCCAAAATCCATTCTCTAGTAAAAAAATTCTTCAGAAGTTAGAAAGCACTGAACGGAAAATTTGCATTGGATGTTGCACAAAAGGTTCAGGGTACCAGACAACAGTGTTCACTCGTGTCATTTTCAATTATTGAATCAAATAGGTTACCAGTTCATAAATCATGACAATAACTTACCCCATAAAACAAAAGACATAAGTAACGTTACACAACCTGCAGTCCATTTAATTATGATGTACAAGATTCGGTCAAAATATTACATCTTTAATTTTCGCAATATAATTTGCACACATTTATTTGCTTCAATTAACAATCATAAGAACCAGAAATTAATTAACTTAGAAAAAGTCTAATCTATTATGATAATGAGTTATTATTTATTAACACCCTGCAAATGACATTTGAATCACACTTCATGTATGTTGCGGCTGTCCATGTGCTAGGTTATATGCCAGCGCAACTATTCGTAGCCATGTCATACTCATGAACAAGAAAAGACAACTAAATGGATAAATCAAGCCAACTAATTCTTAACATCAAACTATATTAACTTCACGTTGGCTACAGATTCTAATATTTCATAAATTGTCCAAAGTTCAGGGCAGGCTCAAATGCAGAGAATCATTCTCGGCATTTGCAATCAACTCGCTATCGGCTGCGCTAATCCATGTTCATATTTACAATGATGGATAAGGATACGCTAAGGTCAAGAATTCTGAATTCCTTCGAAGGAACATAGAAGGTTGATAAAGGCTGTAGAACTTAATGAAATACATCAACTTTTATTACTTTAGCCTCTTTTTTACTAACTTCAACATCTTAATTTATTTATCTATCAAACAAAAGCACTCAACTATAATAAATCATCGTCAAATAACAATAGTTATTATTGTTATCAATAAAAGCAACTATACAAGAAAGCTAAATAATGCAAGACAAGTAAACTCATAAATGAGTACCAATTTTTGACTCCAATGCCGAAGATAGGAAAACCATTGCGTCAGGATCTTGGAATTTATAACTAACCACTTCATATGATTTTCCTGTCACCATAAAGTAATGCTAAATCAGTGAAGAAGTAGCTAAATTTTATTGCATATAGCCAATATGACAGCGGTTGACTCAAATTACCAGAAGAACCTTCAAAACTGCCCAAATGCCCATCATGGTGAAGCTTCAATGACACTTCTTGCCTGTCAAAATCAGGAGCCTGCATTACATAGCACGGCAATGTAATTAAGCTGGGACTCTTGAAAATCAGCAATAATGGAGTCACTTAAAACAACAAAATTTCTGTTTAGCATACTTGTTTCAAGAAGCAAGATGAGTTTCTCATGGAAAGAATGACAAATACATACAGAAATCAGTTTTTCCACCATTATAGGGAGTAAATTGAAAAGGATAACATAGAGGAAAACCTCTTAGCATGTTTGGTTTCGGAAGATAGATGAAACTGACCATAGAAGACCGTGACAGAAAAATTTAAGAATTAGGACATTAGTTTTGATATTCAACTACATTTTAAGGTTTGGGGGTTCAACTACTACTTTAGTTGGAAATAAAACAGTAGCCAATAGAGACCCATTTCTTTTTTTTTTTAATCCATTTTCTTTTTCTAGATAAACACAATTCTTCAACCAGAGACACACGTTTTTCCATTCTAAAGCAAGTTATCGAGGAAGAAAAAAAATAACATTTGATACGAGTAGATAATGAACAAGATGTAAGTAAAAGGATTTTACTTGATTAATGGGCCACTGAATGAGCCAAAGCTCTGTCGAGTCGGTTAAATTGAGTTCGATGAGTGGATCTTTTTTATCCTCCTCAAACTCAGTCGATATTTTGTAACCTCCTCCACTGGCAACATCCATAGGCTCCTAAAAATCAGCCACCAAGTGTATGTACCACTGCATTGTAATAAATCAAGCATTTTCAACCCACTAAAAATAAAAAGGGGGAAAACAGGTGTACACACGGAGATCCAGTAATTTACAACCGGGTGGCCTGAAATATTTTTTAACTGAACTTCGAATGTACTTGATGCTTTGAACAGAAGCAATTTAGATGGCAACAAAAAGATGAATATATATTATTTTTCCATCAATCATGTATATTAACAACATAATCTTTCCTGAAAAAAAAAAACATAATATTCTAGAAGGGTATAACAACATTGATCTAGTCACAGGCTATGATCGACCCAATCAAGTAAATCAGGGCGGAGCCACCTGGGTATAGGGGCAACTGCCCCCCCACTGAATTTGAGTCCGGGATATTTCACCTATTAGGGGCCGATAAAACCATAAGCAACTGCATCAAAAATTCAATAAAATTTTTGTCCAAAAAGTCACTGTTGCCAGATGAAGATTACCATCAAAAAACAATTTCGGAAAAATAAATAAATTATAAAGAGTTGAGTTGAAATTAAATCATTTACAACAATAAGATTTCAAGGAAAGAGTATGTCATTAATATACATGACTGATGGAAAAATAATATAACTTCATCTTTTCACTGCAACATAAGAAAAATTGGTGCCAAGGTTTGATGACTATGTCTTGCCTCTTACCCAGTTTTTAGCGTAATACCGAGGAAGAAAACCTTAGCTGCTTGCCCCCTTTAGCTCTATGAATAAGACTTGAACAGGCAAATTAGAGTAATGGCGAGGAAGAAAACCTTGAGCCGCTCGTCCCCTTTTAATCTATCAGACTTTACGCAGACATGGGTTATATTAGTTGGATATGCATGCCTTTTAATTGGGCTTCACAATATTTGGACAACTTACAAAAATACTTTTACATTTTAAAAAATCAAAAGAAAAGTATTTTAAAAGTAAAAAATACTGTGTAAAATTAAGTAAGAGTCACTTTTTTTTTAAAGCGACATGTTACTTTTTATTAAAATGTGAAATACAACTTTTATTAAAAGTGATATTAATTTCAAGAAAGTGACAGGAAAAAGTGATATACATTAAAGAAAAAAGTGACAGAAATTCAAAAAAAGTAACAAACATTAAAAAAGGACAAAGATTAAAAAAAGTGACGAAAATTGACAGATTTAAAAAGTGGCAAACATTAAAAAAAGTGACAGAAATTCAAAAAAAAATGATACTAATAAAAGTGATAAAACACCAATTAAAACATTAGAATGAGTTCAATAAAGTGACATAATCAAAGCATGATCAAGTGGCATTTGTTGCATGATTGTGATTCATCGGAATCTATTCAATAAAGTGACAAAAAAAAGTGACATAATCAAAGCATGATCAGATGGCATTGGTGCATAATTATGATCCCATTCTTGTATTATCATACAAAGATTTGCCAAGAGGAGCCACGGGTATCTCTAACAACGAATGCTGAAGCCTCGGCCCAATGTTACTTGAGCAACAACAACAGCAACAACCATTTGAGCTCTTTGGTTTATCTCAATCCAACTACTATGGTAGGATTTTCAATTGTTGTTGCACTTGCTAGAATTTCCTTTAAAACAATTGATCATACTATAATTTTTTCATTTTCTTCAATTTTAACATTGCCCAAAATTTTAGCCCCTGTACCAATCAGAATTCCATCTTTAGTCTTTAGGTGTCTATTTCTTTGAATCTTCCTTGTACCCCTAATGTCACATCATGTAAAACCGTAACTCTATTTCCAATAACTGATGTTTCTCCAATCACAATTCCAGTGACATGATCAAATACTATGGCCTATCCAACTTTTGCTCCTGGATGTATATCCACTTCAAAAACTTGATTCTGTATAAGGATTGCTAATAGAGTTCTACAATTTAGCCAAAGTTTATGTGCCACTAAGTGGGCTTGCAATGCTTAGAATCCCTTGAAATTCAAGAAGCAACAAACATAAATTACATAAGTAGAGTTGAGCACTTTCACTGCTTTGAGGTCGTCTATGATAGCACGCTTTCAAGAAACCATCTAAAGGGTTCTCTTGATAGGTTCACTTTGCATAATTTGTTAGCTAATTGATTTGCTAATGCAGTCTCTGGAGACTTATGAGATAGTATAAATGAACAACAATACTTTGTCGAGATGGGCTCTTGTTTTGTGTAAAATTTAGCTTCTTCTTGCATTCTTTACCATATATCATCTTCACCACATTCCTAAGGAATCACTTTGGAAGAATCTTTGAAACCATAATGACGTATGGAACTGGATGAAACAATATGTTGAACACTTGGTGTGCACATTCTTATGAACCTGCAGAAGTTATTTATTTCACATCTACAATGTGAATCCAAGTGCATGTCTCCATTGTTTGTAAACCTCACAAACTTTTTATATTCTCCCATCATAACAACAGTGTACATCCCATCCAATATCCAACCATACTATACTCGTCCATCACCACACTGAAAACATCTATTACTGCTAGCTATGATACTGTATTGCTGCAAGCTTCTTCCCTAGCACAGCCAAAGACAACTTCAGTCCCCATTTTTCCAAATCGTCTGGCCGATTCAACTCTTTAAACACCTCATTTGGGAGTTTTGGGTGGTTTGGGGTTTCTCTTTTAAGCAGTTAGTTTTGGGGCTTTTTGGTTCAATTTTGGGACGTATAAATTACAGTGATTAGAGGTTTTAATTTATTTTAAGTTTATTAATCTAATTGGTTCCTTTTTAAGACTAGTGGACCTAATTTCCTCACAATATTTTCTCCCATTTTAATTCATTTTTCAGGCCTCAATCAAGTAAGTAGGAAAAAAAAAAGAAAAAAAAAAGACATTGAATATTCAACTTTTACTTTTGACGAATCGAGTGATTAATAAAAAAATTCTGAAAATTAGATGTTTAGGAATTTAATTAATTCAAAATTTTAGAATTCTTTTACAATTGTGATATTATTTTCTAAATTAAGGTAGTTTAAATAATATGTTTGTTGACCCAAAAAAACGTGCCAATAGAATCCCCGTCACTTCCTCTCCATGTGGATATCACATGCACATTGAATATCTTGTTAGGAGGCAAATGCCACCTATGAAGAAAAAGATCCGGCGACCGTTTGCACTCTGACAGTCAAGTCAACGACCGGACAAAAGAAAAAATGAGTGCAAGAGATGGAAGAGGGGAATAGGATATGGTTAGAGAACATGCCTTATTATGAAATGAATTACATATATATAGGAAATGTAAATGGGTATGTGGGCCTAATGGGCCGGACCTAAGCTTAGGCCCAAAAATATCCGACTTGATTAAATAGGTCCATTATAATTAAATAGTCCATGCCACATAATATATGTGTATAACAATAGTCCCCCAAGTTTGAGTTGTACATTCATGTGCGGGTCGGACTTTGAAGTATAAATAGTCAAGTCGGCTAATGTGGGATCCTCTTCGTCGAGCGTATGTTGCGTAATTTATACGTGTAACAATACACCCTCAAGTCCAAGTCATACATTCATGTGCGGGTCGGACTTCGAATACAAGCAGTCAATAGGTGAGGTCTTATAGATTCTCTCAAAAATATAAGTAGCTCCGACAAGTGAGGACTTACGAACTGACTCGAAAATATGATTCGGACCCAAATAGGTGAGGTCTTACGAATTGCCTCAAGAATATAAACCGCTCCAATAAGTGAGAACTTACGAACTACCTCAAAAAATGTGCGAGCTTGAATAAGTTAGGACTTACGAATTGCCTCAAAAGATAGATACTGCATATAATTTGTCGAAATTTCGACAGCATCTCCTTTGTAATATGGATTAAACCAACCCGTAATACAATATAATATATCCACTGCACATATATAAAATAAACTTGGGGTCCATTTGCCCCTCAAATTATTCATGATGATAAAATGAATAATGATATATCATATTTCTCTAAGATATAATACACAGAAAGTCTATCATGTATCATAACAGGTTATATGCTCGCACAACTTAATGTAATAGTAGTACTATAGTGAAGTAACATGTTGACAATATAGATAACGTGGCATACGTACTGACAGTAGTGAAGATAATGTCATGATATGTTAGCAATGATGTGGCATGCGTATTTAGCTACAATAATACAATGCATATGCTAGCAGTAATAATGTAATGATACCAAGATACTAGTATCACAATAGTCCCCCAAATCTGAGTCGAATATTAATATGCTGTCGGACTTGGAATATAAGCCACTATGATGAAGTGGATGTAGAAATGAGACTAAATATATAAGCAGCTGTGATAAGCTGATGCAGAAGCGATGCTCTGAATGTGAGTAGCGGAGGCGATGCTCTGAACTCTGAATGTGTAAGTAGTAGAGACGATACTCTGAATCCGTAAGTAGTAGAGGCGATGCTCTGAATCTGTAAGTAGCAGAGGCGATGCTCTGAATGTGTAAGTAGTAGAGATGATGCTCTGAATCCGTAAGTAGTAGTGCAATGCTTTGAATCCGTAAGTAGTAGAGGCGATGCTCTCAATTCGTAAGTAGCAATGGCAATGCTCTGAATCCATAAGTAGCAAAGGCGATGCTCTGAATCCGTAAGTAGTAGAGGCGATGTTTTGAATCTGTAAATAGCAGAGGCGATGTTCTGAACTTAATTAGCTATAATAAGCTGACATCCTTATAAGGGGGTGGCATAACCATGTTAAGGGCTCCATCCATGGTGTTTGATCTAGTCATGGAAGGCTTAGTCTTCGTAGTTATTAAGGTGAGCCCACCCCTCTCCTTACTAAGCGGTAAATAATATAAACTCTCTGAAAATTAGTAGATGCAACATAGCTGAAGTAGAAACAAAGCTTTGAAAGATAAGGAGCTGTAATATAGTTGATGCTGAGGCATGATGAGCTCTTTGAAAAATAAATATAGTCGTAATGAAACATCTCGTAAGGTGGGGCATCTCGCAGAGTGAGGAATGACTATTGAGTTAGTGGTTCATCTCGAACTTTCGAAATCTAATAAGCTAGCTTCGGAAGGATGAGGTTTTGCGGCCTCAGATAGATGATAGTGAGAGGCGAGGAATATCCATCTCGCAAAGCCATGAATAAACATTTGACGAAGTCAAGAATAAGTATCTAGCGAGGTGGGGAATAAATATCTCGCGAATAGATCTCGAACTATCGGAGTCTTATAAACTGGCCTTAAAATGACGAGGTCTTACAGTTAGGCTCAACGATAGGGAGAAGCGAGGAATAAACATCTCGTGAAGTCAGGAATAAACATCTGACGAAGCCAGGAATAAATATCTGGCGAGGCGGGGAATAAATATCTATAGATCTCGAACTATCAGAGTCTTATAAACTGGCCTCAGAATGATGAGGTCTTACAGTTAGGCTTGACGATAGATAGAAGCGACAAATAAGCATCTCGCGAAACTAGGAATAAGCATTTGACGAGGCGGAGAATAAACATCCCGTGTATAGATCTCGAACTACCAAAATGGCCTTGGAATGACGAGGTCTTACAGTTAGGCTCGACGATAGGGAGAGACGAAGAATAAACATCTCGCGAAGTCAAGAATAAGTATTTGACGAGGCGAGGAATAAACATCCCGTATGTAGATCTCGAACTATCGAAGTCTTATAAACTAGCCATGGAATGACGAGGTCTTACAATTAGGCTCGAAAATAGGGAGAAGCGAGGAATAAGCGTCTCGCGAAGCCAGGAATCTCGCAAATGAGGTAAAGAAAGGCTCCTTTTGCAAGGACAAACACATCTGGCCATTACGCCTCTTCCTTTTTTCAAGGAACGAGGATTCCAATAAATGTCGCCTCTGATTATAAAAAATCCAAGAGCTATAGCTCGCCTTGAGCAATTAGAATGATCAATGGAGTCTTAAATAAGAGAAATCCAAGCTTAAGCATTTACTATGTGCTTTCAAGAATAATACCCCGCTAATTCATGGCTAATTATTGGAGGCGAAGTTGGGAGAATAAATGAGTTCCACTCCAAGTAAAATGCTTCAAGTACTTGTAGTGTTGACAAAGTGAGTTGCCCAAACCACAAAGTGGATTTACATTCTTGCCAATTAAATATCAGTCACAAGAAACTAGACAAAATTGATTTTGCTCTGAGTTGGTAGTCACTTTGTAGGAAAATCTGTTGATGGAACTAGAATAGTCTGAAATTGGAGAATGATCAGCTGGTTAAATTAGAGCCTCAACAATGAAGCGTATTGACTGTAAAGTGATATTATTTCATCACAGGAATAGAACAATGCTTCGACGGGCCCTATAAAAGGTTGCAGCTGCCTGTGGTTGTCTCTACAGCTGATGCCAAAAAATGTGGCAGCCTTGATGCTTGCTAATGAAGGATAATCCAGCTCATCAAATGAAAATAAATCTGGTGTAGTCATTTTATTGAGTAGCTGATGTGCATAATTATAATCCCCAATTGTAGCAGCATTTTGTATGTATTCGAAACTAGAGAGTTTAATCCATATATACCTTCCCCATGTACCTTTGAACCATATTAGTTGTCGCCAAAGTAAGTGCAAAATGTAGTGGAAGAAAAATATGATCCTCCATGTAAAACCATGACTGATTTATTCTGAGGCACGTAGTCGGTGAATTCTTCCATTTGAAAACAGTCGCCCAAAAAAAATAATGCCCGCTAATTGTTCTATGGGAAATAAGCCCAGGAAATAGAATAATGTCCAGAAGAATCAATGAAGTCAATCAAATCAAATATAAGCAAATAGACCCATTCAAACTTGTAAGCTTAAACAAGCTATAGAGATATGAGGCCCAACGAAAATAAATTCAATGGCCCAAATTTCCACTTTCCATAATATGAAAAAACCTATTAAAGAAAACTAAGTGGCAAAATTTTTTTTTAATGAAAATTACATAAATCCAGGTGTTTAAAGATTGTTTTTCAAAAATCAGATCACAAGTTTCATTTTTCAAAAATCAAATATTTCATATTTAATTAAATATTAATTATATCCCAATCCTAATTAATTTTCCCCAAACCCTAGCAACAATTTTCAATTTTCCTCATCCTCCTCATTTCTTCTCACCGTAATCTCTTCTTACTCTCTCTACCAACCATCTCCGCCGGCAGCCCAGCCTTGCACCTTCGCCAGCACCTCCACAGATGGCGCAGCCTCGCGAGATAGCACATCCACAAACGGCATAGTCTTCTCTCCCCTCTCTGCCGGCAGCCCAACTTCTCACCTAGCATGTCCACAGATGGCGTAGCCTCGCGAGATACCAGAAGGAGCTATGCCATTGCGCGAGGATCACCGATCAGAGCTACCGCGCTTGCAGCGGCGTTGTGCCGCCGTAGTTTTGAGATATTTTGGGCGTGAAAGATGGCAGCCACACCAAATTTGGTTATTTTTGTTTGTTGGTGGTGGTGGTTTCCATGGTGTGGTGATGTTTGGGTGATTTTAGTGGGAATCAGTTTTTTTTCTTAGTTTAATTTCTTCGCACAGATCTGTGAAGTTGTGATTTTGTGGTGATGATGGTGGGCCGTGCGGTGGTGGATCTAGTGGTTCGTGTGGTGGTGGTGGTGCGTTTCTGTTGTTTGTGGTGTTGGTTTAGGGTTTGGTTATCCGTGACCAATTATTTAACCGTGACCTTAAAATTCGATAATTTGTGACTAACAAATTTGAAAATACGTGATTGATTGATAAAATGTGACCTATAATTTTTTATCTGTGATCAATAAAATAAACTGATCTTAAAATTCCATAATTTGTGACTAACAAATTTGAAAATATGTAACTGATTGATAAATTGTGACATATAATTTTTTTTATCCGTGACCAATAAAATAAAATGTGACCTATAAATTTTTTGATTTGTGAACTCGAATTAATATGTGACCAATTAATTATTTAATACGTGATCAATAAATAAGTTGTGACATATAATTATGTAACTGTGACGATTAATTATATATTTGTAATTTCATTATATTTAATTAATAAAATATAATTAATTAATAAATAAATACATGATTTTTGCATTAATTAAACTAAAAACCTTATTTTTGAATTGTGCAAAGTTAATGTCTTAATTGCTAGCAAGAATAGTCCAAGGAAAATATATTAGCACGGCCCAATCCACTTAACTTGCAAGCATAATTAAAAGGAATGTTCCTTATTTCTCAAGTGGCCCAAAAATTTGAGTCTAGAAAATCTGGGAGATGGACAATTTGTCTGTAAAATACCTGTTACCCATGCAAAGAAATAGACTGTAGGGTGCCACCTTCAAAGCCTTGTCTCCATCAGAATTTAATGTGCGTACAATGGACAAAAGCTACATCATACACAAATGTTACTTCCGTCGAGGAACTGTACTCCGATGACTACCTTGACGGCCCTTGCCGGAGGCAAAGAAATCCCATTTATGTAGTGAGGAGTTGTTGCTGGAAGTTATGGTGGGTCGCGGTGCATCACAGGTTTTTTTTACAAGAGTAAAGCCGGCCTCGACTGTGATGGTTGGCTTTTGTGGTGGGACTTGCTAGGCAAAGATAGTTTGGAAACTTTAATATGGCCGGCAAAAATAGAATGAGGTGGAAAGCATTTTCTTGAAACTCAGAAGTTGCCTTCGAGATATTTTTAAATCTAAATTTGGGGAAAAGTAATGGCTTCTCCTTGATTTTTCTTCTCCCTACAGCTAGTTTCTCTTTCATATGGAATTGGGTCCAAAGAATAGGTGAAAATGATTGAGCACAAGGAGCAAAACATAGCCTCTTTGCTTGACAAATCCATTGGCGGATGCTTATTGAATTAATACACCTTTTCTTGACTAGTTGTTTAAGATTAAAGGGGTAGTTTTTTATTTTCAGAATTTCTGCCATAACTATTTTCATGACCGATCTCCTTGCCGGAAAATTTCACTAATTGAAGAAACTTTTAGATTTGTCATGTTGCATTTTTCTTCTTTTTGGGTAGCTAACCTCTGTTCTTTGGCCGAAGGCACTGCTTGAAAAATTATTCTTTCCGGTGGCTTTTGGGATATGATAATAACATGGTTAATGTGCCGATTTTCATAGACGGCGCCAATTTGTTAACCCCAAAAAATGTGCCAATAGAATCCCCGTCACATCCCCTCCACGTGGATGTCACCTGCACACTGAACACCCCGTTAGGAGGTAAAGGCCGTCAGTCAAAAAAAAGATTCGGCGACCGTTTGCACTCCGACGGTCAAGTCAACGACCGGACAAAAGAAAAAATGAGTACAAGAGATGGAAGAGAGAAATAGGATATGGTTAGAGAACATACTTTAATTATGAAATGAATCACATATATATAGGAAATGTAAATGGGTATGTGGGCCTAATGGGCTAGACCCAAGCCTAGGTCTAAAAATATCCGACTTGATTAAATAGGTCCATTATAATTAAATAGTTCATGCCACGTAATATATGGGTTTAACAATGTTGTCTTTTTTTTTTTTTTTTAAATTGTGATGTAGAGGGAGAATGGATCGCTCACTTAATTTATACTAAGAAAAATAATCATTATTTTTCTATTTACACAGTCGGATGGCCACAAATTCCTGGTCACAACTTGTGACATAGAAATGATTCAACTCATATGAATCATAATTGTACATTAACATCCCGTCTGTGGTATAACGATCACATTTGACAACCATTTATGTTTACATGAACAATTATCACGTAAAGCTGTTGCAATTCTATGAGATATCATAGTGAGAGTTCACTTGCTTTTCACATCTTATGCGAATTTATTCCATGTGAAATGGTCGAAATTTAATGATACGGAATGAGTTAAAGTCACAATTTTTTTAAGCAACCCTTCCAAGATCGTAACGTCGACATATGAGGTAGGAGCCATGTTACAAAAGTCACTATTATTTTTTGTTAAGCATCCCGTCCAAAATCATAATGGTGAGATGTGATCACATGGTAGGAGTCACGTGCCTCATTACAGGTCACACTATACCTTCAATGTCTCTTCTAGCCATTGTCTACCCATAATTTGCACAAATTCAATTGCTAATGTCGTTGACCACTGTTTTTTTTCCCAAGAAAAAAAAAACTATTTTCCTATATTATAGTGATAGATTTAAAAGAATGAAACTATTTTTATGTATCCACCAATTAGTTATCTCGTCGATCTCCTAATTCAAAGAACTTACCAAATCGGTTTCAATTCATAGCCCAGCTTAGTTCCACTAAAAAATGGATTGATTTAAAGTGAACACTAAATTTTAATCATACATTTTGCGGAACACGCAATTTTTTAACCACACCAAAAATCAAGGCATAATACTTAAAAAAGTATATTTTTATTTTGGAGTGACCTGTTTTTTACAATTTAGTAAAATATTTCTTATTTCTCAAAATGTAATGTTAATTATAGGAATTATGGATTTTTTTTCCTAATAAATATGCATTCATTTCATTATGGTTCGATATTTAATATCGTGCACAACCACTATTATAATAAAGCCATTGTCCAAAAAATATGATTTAACATAAGCTTTACGATTAAATCAACTATTATTATAATAATCTGCACAAAATATTGTGACATACGTTCATTTGGCAAAAGAAAATACGACAATGGTCAATTGGGATATAAGAGAGATTGGAGGCGAAAGTTCTGAAAAGTTGATATTTGTAAAAGAAACTTATAAATAGAAAATGTGATAGTAACGCATATGCTCCGGTGTAAAAGAGAATTCGTCTCCACGACAAGGACTGCGAAAAGAAAATGTAGGGATGAAAATAAGTAAAATTAGGTGATTCTCTAGTTTTGTTTGTATATTCTGTCGAAATATTCAATTTCATACATAATTTTTTATCAAACGTTTAGTTATTTAAATTTGATATGTAATTTTTGAATATAAATTATTGTAAATTTCAATGGGCACTAATATCTAAATGAATGAAAAGTAATAACTAATTAACATCAAAATATTTGCGTGCAGTGTAAATTAAGAATTTACATTAAAAGAATAAGATATGCTATTTTTTTTTTTGTTATGTGATTATTGCATTTTAAAATGAATGACTTGATTTGATACTTCGTGGTTTGATTTATTTGTTATAGGTAAAGGTATATTAACTATTTAAAAGAAATATTTGTAATTTTTTTAGCCGTATTTTTATAACTATTAATCAAAACGTATTTTAAAATATGTAAATTTATTAAGGGTTGTTTGAGCTCCATTTTTTATGTAAAATATATGTTGAAATAATAGATTGATGGAAGATGTATGATTCAAAATGAAGGAAATTTTTTTTGATTGTGTGTAATTTTGATTTATAGAAAAATGTATGATTGGAAACAGAAAAGAGAGAAAGATAAATGTATTTTTAAAAAATTAGGATGAAACGAGGAATAAATACATCATTATAATAAAAGCGTAGATTTATTATAATAAATACATCATTTTGTTCAATTACTTATTATAGTATGAGATGTTATTCGAGTGCTATGAGCTCACTTATGATAATATTAACAGACTGCGCGAATTAAATTAAATCCAAACGTGCATTTTCTCCCTACCCTTGCTATTCACACAAATCTTTACCCCTGCACTTCTACTCCATTGCTACCACCTAAATTTTCTCCTTGATCATCATCATCAATTCATATGTTTTCATCAAATTCACTCCACCTTCAAATCCCTAAAACAATTTATCTTGTAAACCAAATTCTTGCAGCAATAATCCAAAACAAGCCCTTTAACAAAATCGCACCTCCAACAATTTCACCTAACTACATTTGGACTTCAGAATCAGTCACTCAAGTCCTTAGATCCATCCCTCTATACCTCTTCCAGTCCTCAAGATCCATTGGCCGTCAAAAATCATTCCGACACAGGACCCCTCTCAGACAAAGAAATCTGAAACGGGAATTTGTTAAATACAGAAAAGGGGTTCTTATTCTTGGTCCTGCTGCGCATAGAGATTTAGGGAAGGTAAATATTGGTTTAGAGAAGGCATTGGAGTTTTACTACTGGGTTGAAACTCATTTTGGGTTTGAACATAACGAGTCTACTTGTAAAGAGATGGCTCTTGTATTGGTGAAAGGGAATAGGATGAATCTGTTATGGGATTTCTTGAAGAATATGTCGAGAAGGAAGGTTAATCTTGTGACAACTGCGTCTATGACTTGCTTGATAAAGGCTTTAGGGGAGGAGGGTTTGGTGGATGAGGCATTGGCTGCATTTTATAGAATGAAACAATTTCATTGTAAGCCTGATGTTTGTGCTTATAATACAGTGATTTATGCGCTTTGTAGAGTTGGGTTTTTCAAGAAAGCTAAGTTTTTGCTTGAGCAAATGGAGCTGCCAGGGTTTAGGTGCCCGGCGGATGCTTTTACTTATACGATTTTGATTAGTTCTTATTGTAGATACAGTATGGAGACTGGTTGTAGGAAGGCCATTAGGAGGCGGATGTGGGAGGCAAATCACTTGTTTCGCGTAATGCTGTTCAAAGGTTTTGTTCCTGATGTCGTAACTTACAATTGTTTAATTAATGGGTGTTGTAAGACCTCTAGGATTGGAAGGGCTTTGGAGTTGTTCGAGGATATGCCAAAAAGGGGATGCGTACCAAATAGGATTACTTATAATTCTTTCATTAGGTACTACAGTGCAGTAAATGAGATTGATAAGGCCATTGAGGTGTTGAAGAGAATGCAAGAAATGAAACATGGGGTGCCAACTACAAGTTCTTATACCCCGATAATCCATGCCTTGTGTGAAGTGGGGAGAGTCATGGAGGCATGGGATTTTCTCGTGGAGTTGGTTGAGGGAGGATCAGTTCCAAGAGAGTATACTTATAGATTTGTTCGTGAAGCTTTGAACTCAGAAGGAAAGATGGATATGATGGATGATAAAATATGTAGACGAATTGAAGAGGGAATTGATAGTAGAATTAGGCAAGTAATGAAGGTAAAGCCAATTTTGAGTCGAGCAACATCAGAATAGAAGTGTAGTAGTTCTATAAATTGAAGTTTATGTCATTCAACATTGTGAGTTCTTGGACTAGAAGATCCTTCCATTTGTGGCATTCTGCTTTGCAGGTGAGACAGAAGAAGATTGCAGATATGCTTTCACAACTTATCAAATTGACATATTTGTTCTTGAATGTTTTCCTCGTGTGTTCAAAGTCATGCAGAATTTTTAAGTTGTTATGATTACTTAATCTTTATTAGAGATTTCTTTGATCTGTCTTAAAATTCTAAAAATGGCTGTTTACAGACGCATGATATGATATGGGTATCTCTTTTGCGATACTTTGATGGACACGTAAACTCCTAAACTTTCTCCTTAAAACTCTATCCGCAGTTTTTTATTTTTTTATTTTTTTTTTGCGGGGTAAACAGCGTTAGTTGTAACTTTGATCTGCATCAGAGTATCTAGCTATGATTGAGTTCCTAATTCCTATAGCTGCTCATGTAAGGTTAAGCTACATGCCAATATCAGTGATCTCATGGTAGCATGTAAGGTGAGATTACAATGCAACAGGCATCTATATTAAAGGCAAATTATTTGAGATGAAAATTTTGCCATAATGAAACTTGAGAAAGTTGTGTTGTGGTTGGAGGGTTCATGCATTAAGAGTGATGATGCACAGTATTTAGAGCAATAAAAGAATAGAGAAGAAAAGAGAGAGGAGAGAGAGAAGATGAGTAGATGAATAGATGAATTGGGGAGGAAAATTAATAACTTGTATTCAGTTCAATTCAATTCATTAGTCTGCATAACCAGAGAAACCAAACTGTGAAAATAGAAAATTATTTAATTGTACCCTATTGGAAAGGAATAAATGATTAGTTCTGAGGTATTCTTATTCTTTTGCCTAAGTAAATATCTAGTTAGCAAGTCACCCAAGAATATATACAAGGATCTCCATCAAAAACTTGGTTTCATTTATGGTCATGAAAGGCCAGACTTTTGCATTATTTTACTTTTTTTGAGATAGTCTGATGATGAGCTGTTTTTCAGTGTACAAATGTACATATACATGTTTCGGTTGACATTTGACATGGGAAAAACTTGGATTCTCATACCTGTTGTAATGGTGTACTTACTATGCACTGGAAAGCAGTCAACTTAAATTATATTCACAAACGACCTTCTGGTTAGATATTTGCTGCCCAAAATGATACCATCTTATAGACGCATCATCTTCACTGGCCTTGTCAGAAAAATATGTTAACATAGAGGTTTTGGCCGAATTGCCATCTTTTTCGTGTGGATTTGGACTATTAGAATGAATTTGCTTCGTGTAGAAATTCCTTCAATGTTTGAGGATATCTTTAATTTTCTGTGACAAAATTAATGATTTCATCCAAGTGAAATGCTGATGACGAAAGAATGAGGAATGAATCCACCTATTTGTTAGGGAGAGTTTGGAACTTTGGGTCTCTCTTTGGCATCTGATTTAAGCTCAAGTCAGTTGACATGCTATTTATCAGTTGGTTCACTAATCTGAAGGATAATGAGCTTAAACGGGACAGGTTTATGCAAGTTTGTGTTGCTTGAGATAAATATGTGTCAGTAGTAGTGATTTTTGCCTATTGCCTATAAGAAGTAATTTTTTTCGTGTAGCCCATAGAGTGAGTGAGTTAGGGTATTTTTGGTGTGCTTGTACAACTATCGACTGTGATGCTTACCATTGCACTCGTGGAAGTGACAGTACTGCGAATTGAGCCAAAAACTTTTACCCACTTCAATACTGTATGCACTGACTACCTCGTCTTTATTTAACTACATATCTGATAACAAAGATTTTTTCAAAATTTATTTGCATAGCTGATTGAATTCTCATGCAGGTGGATTATGGCTATCTCATGGATATCACCTTTTATCTCTTTTATGGCAGTTTACATAGGCTTCATCTCTGCAAATTGTATGCTGCTTCCATCTTTTATGGATACTTTTTAAAGTCCGCCTCGTTGAGGTACCATCTGTAACGGGGTCTAGACCGGATAAATTTGATAACAGTCGACAATTTTCATTTTTCATGTGCAGTCTTTGAAGTTCCAATTGAGCTTACTGTACAGCGCCAACAGTCCACCAGGCCCATTCCTTGTATACTGGTCAAATGTGCAGATTTTCTTGTATTATCAGGCAAGTTGATAAAATACAAAATTGTGGAATGGGTGAATCCAAGGGCATGACATTAAAGAATATATATCCATTCAGATGCTGAGGTCGAACTTCTACCATTTTGTTGTTTCAGGACTGAACTCAAATGAGTTGTTCAAGGCACAGGGAAACAAGAAGGTTATTATGCAGTTAGTTTCCCTATATAATCAAGGTACCGTTACAAGCATTCAAGCTTGAGTAGACTTTAAAAATAATTGTTAAATGGACACACAGCTTTGATAAGAGTGATGAAAATTTAGTTTTTACACACAACTTTAATAAATGGACATTTCAAACTACAACATTAGAACTGCTTAGAAGGTGTTTGGTTAAATAAAAAAATGTTAGTTTCCATACGGTTTACTAAAAATCAGCCTAAAAAATCGAGAATCTCGAAGATAAATTGTTTCTTCAAGACTACTTTAATAAATTGGCATTTCAAAGTTGGATAGCGCTGAGACTTATTCGATTAAAACTC
>CAIGRP010057599.1:37500-53808 GCA_903798385.1 Fraxinus cuspidata | reverse complement strand
TGCACTTGAGTTGTGGGTAAAACTGCTAGTTGTCTCACTATCTTCCTACTAAGAGCATCTGCGACTACATTAACCTTACCGAGATGGTAAATGACCAACCTTAAATTTAGCCCATAGGAAAATATAATTAAAATTCGGGGTGTTACAACACATATCGAAAAATGTATCGGCCAATACAAAGAAGTTTTTTGAGTGAAAAAGAGAATGTGATACTTTCTGTAAGAGTTGGAGCATACTTGTTGCATCTACTACTAAGGAAATATATGAAAAATTGGCCAAGACTATATCTTTCCAATTTGAACAATTTCTGAAGGCATTGGATTGTGTAACAGGATCTTGGTTGAGTAAATATACAGAGAAATTCATTGCTGCTTGGACGAATAAAATTATGCACTTCGGTAACAAACGGGTAAAATGTATAATGCTTATATTTAATTTTATTATCAACATTTGTTTTTTAATTGATAAACAAATTATTGTCAATTTATCTAATTAAATAAAATATATCTATATTATTCACAGGGTTGAGAGTACACGTTCTAAGTAGAAGAAACACTTTGGATCATCACAAGGTGTTTTTGAAAATTTAAGGAAAGTTATGCATCACTTATTGGAATTGCAATTCAGTGAGATAAAAGCTTTGTTTGAACAAAACATGAATTTGGTTTAGCATGACTTCAAGCGTAGCCCTTTTAAGGAGTTGCGTGGTTTCCTCTCTAAGAATACTATGAATCTTATATCAAGATAGTCAAATCAAGCAAAACATATTGGTTTGGACAAAAACGCTTGTCATTGCACTCTTAGATCCACACTTAGTTTGCATTGTGCATGTGAGATTTCAGAATATATAGTTATAGGTCGCCCAATTCCTTTGTCAATTGTTCACCCTCATTGGAGAAAATTAGATATTATGGTTCCATCAAATGTTACTTCTTCTAAGTTGAATATTGTAGCCGAATTAAAGAATATTCAAAGATTGTTTGGTGAATGTGATGATACAAGTAAAGTACTTCTTTAAATGAAATTATGAGAAATGTATGAACCGTCCACTACTACTTTGGTGCCACCTGCCGAGAATGTTAAAACCAAAGGCATCCTTCATAAAAAATTGATACTTCAACAAAATGGGGTCCTTCATATTTTGAAATTGTTGACTCGGGTAACAATAGTCATTTTCGTAGCAACGACAGCTCCACCAATTTTCTAAAGAAGGATAAACTTAAAGTTAGGCGTGCTCGTAAAAACACTTTATACCATTACACAACATGTTTCCATGACAAAGTCAAAGATTGCATATTTAACATTGTTGATGTTAAGTCTGATGGTCATTGTGGTTTTATGGCAGTGACTAGTTTCCTTGGATTAGGAGAAGAGGCTTGGTTACATATTCGACGTGACCTTATTACTGAAATGAAATCTAATTATGATGCTTATGTAAAACTATATGGCAGCATTGAAAGGTTGAATGAGTTGTTATATATTATGGATTACCTTAATATTGGTGCCCCATTTGATCGACGGATGACGATGCCTGACATGGGCAATTTGATAGCATCTCGGTATGGTGTTGTACTTGTCCTTCTATCTTCTATACAATGTTTAACATTCCTACCATTGCACTCTCAACCTCCTCTACCATTAAATCATAAGATTATATCATTGGGTTTTGTGAATGACAATCACTTTGTTCGGGTATTCTATTTCAATTATTTAACTAGATATCATTGGTGTAAACTTATTGCTACTAATTTGATACGCATGTACAGGTCAATACTACTTAAATCAACAAAATTAAATTAAATTATTGTTCTACCACAAACATAAACCTAATTTTTCTAAAATTTTCTGTCGACGGCAATACTACTTAAGTACATAATTCCTTTTCCATGTGTTGACAAGTACGGTGTATCCAGTCCGCACATATAAAAGTTGATTAAATATTCAGTTCCTCGAGGAAACAGAATTTAGGGAACTAGTCCATTATACACCTTCAATGTCAAGTTCAGCAAGGTACCGATCAGTGGGAATCAAAATATTTTTGGTGCATTGTCACTAGTTTTGGAAACCTTAATTCTGTTTCCACTGATCAAGTATGTCCTTATTATTCTCCGGGCCAATGACAATGGTGAAGGTATCCAATCTTTGTGATGTTCGTTGACATTCATCCATGGCTGAACTCTTTATGTGATGTTTAATTAATGAGTTTGATTTGTATTTGCTTCGTATTCATTGATTTGTAGGACATAAAGGATTGATAGATATGACGAGTAAAATAGGGAGGATGAGTACACCACAATATTATATTATATTTTTTTATTTTTTATTTTTATTATATTAGGAGTATAATTGTAAATTTATTGTGGTGTATTTATTGAAAAAATATTTTAATTGTAGAGTAATTATAATGTGGTGTAGTAATTAAATTTTGTGGTGGTAATATAATTACCATATATGGTATTGTTTGCTCTAATACTATTTTGAATCATTGATCTGAAAATTAAATCATTAAATAAAACCCGTACGTATTAAATCTTTATCTTCAACGGAATGAATGCAATACGTGAACTAGGATGATAGTTAGTCGTGTAGAACATTTTTAAACAAGAGTATAATGTCCTCCACGTCATAAACGAGTCCTTCGGAGATATATTGGTATTATTGTGAATTATTTTATAAAATATTTCAATTCAGGCGATGCACTCTCTAATATTTTGATTGAATCACGATAAATTTTTCACACGCTGAAAGGATCGTAATTATAAATGAATTATGCTAATTGTACATTTTATGAGTTATATTTTAATATACATTGCGTGGAAATTCAAAAAGTGTTTGACGAGAAATTGTGTTTTTCTAAAACTGTTCAATGTATATGTAGCATGATTAATATAAATTAGGGATGGCAAAAAAACTCGACAAACCCGATATCCGCGGGGCCCCGCTCCGAACGGGGCGGGGATAACCCGCTTAATTGGGTATTCAGGGCGGGGAATTTCGCCCCGGGGCAAGGACGGGTAACGTGGCCCCCGCCCGGCCCCGTTTTATTTATTTTTTATTTTTTTGTAATTTTTTTTTATAATTCAATACTTAAAATTCAAATTTTCATTAGTTCTAATAAAAAATAGCAACTAAAAGTATTTGTCTAAGTCTAATGAATGAGGCCAATAAAAAAAAATTATCAAAAACTAAAAAAAAAAATTTAAACGGGAGAGTAAACGGGGAATGGCCCCCGCCCCGTCCCCGCCCTGCAGTAAATGGGGAACGAGTCGGGGATGGGGTGGGGAATCCCCCCCCCCCCCATCCCGTTGACATCCCTAATATAAATACTGTTAGACCTCCCCGACCCCGCCCCGTTGCCATCCCTAACACAAATACTATTAGAGATAATGTCAATCTCATTGTAAACAAATTTCGTAGCCTAGGTGAAATGATCACGTGTTCTTGGAGGATTAAAAGAAAAAATGAAATTGTGGATTTTGGCAGCTGGGATTTCATAGTTTTTGGCCAAAAAATCAATCAAAGACAGCATTCAATCAGCTCACGGCACCCAATTGTAGATGAATACGAGAACTTAGTCAAAATTGCCGTCTTTTTTAATAAACACGCTTCCTTTGCAATGACCGAATTAGTCCTTGCTTCATTTGAATTGCCTGAAACAAAATTATCCATTCGTTAAAATGTTTAATTAATTGCATAGTTACATACAACAATGAAATAAAAAATTACAAATAGCAAATGGTAGCTAGGTAGGGAAGGAAAGTTGGGTGAGTAGCTCGTCGAGCAACGGTATTCGTTTATGCAATCTCGATGAGTCAACTCTTTTACTTGTTAATTCGTTGGCTTGTGTGAGAATCAGCTCAGCTCGACTCATCCTACCAACGGTTGAGCCGAACAACTCAGTTCACCCCATCTCCCACCACTATAGCTCATGGAGTTGAAGGGGGGAGGCAGGTTGGAACAGACCCTTTTTCTATTAGCATAAGTTTGAAGTCAAATATATCGTTTCAAGTCAACATAACAATTTTTTTTAGACGGAAATCGTGAGTTGCAATGAAATGCGTCTAAATCATAAAAGGTTAATGTATTTACTCTCTAGCTTCAAGAATCTTATTACATCTTTTCGTCACGCGTAATGAAAGGAGTAGTAATTTTTTGGAGAATGTGTGATTAAAAAAAAGGAAAAAATTTTGGGTTTATGTGTAATATTTTTTTACTGGAGAATGTGTGATTAATAAGAAGAGAAAAAAATAAATTATAATTTAATTGGGGGAATAATAGGGCCAAACAGGGCTAAGCTTAATGTCGTGTAAGGATATAAATGGATTTATAAAATTTCTAATACGCGCATGCTTCTATTAGTTTTCTACTCCATTGACCATAACTACTATAAATAGATGTCAGCTAGTAGTTCAACGCCACATTCATTGCAAAACAAAACATAGTACAAAAATTTATTATTCGACATGGAAGGCTTAATCCCATTTCTCCTCCATGCCATGAAGAAACAAAGGCCTCAACATTCTTACCGGTCCCTCTCCGAGAACTCCACCCGCAGCTACCACCTGCTCAATGCAGCCGGAGAGTCAGTCGAGGGTTCGTCTCACCGGAGAACACGATCGGAGTTTCAGCCACCGAGCATCAATTTCCTAGAGCAGCGATCGGGCTTGGAATACTTTTCCCACGCGAGAAGTTTCAGCAAAGGTTATATGTCCTCTCCTTCTAATGTTGATAATGGCTTGAGGCATAGGGCTCCTATTTCTACCACTAATTTCAAGAAGTAAATGTGAAAAGGAATTGGAAGCCAAGTTGACGAAGTTGTTAAAGTATTAGATATGTGTTTGATAGTGGTTATTATTTCATTTGTTCATTGTTTGAGTTTAAAAAAATCTTTATAGAATGGTAGTTTGTGTAGACGAAATGCTTTGGAGAATTGAAAATAAGCATAGATTTAGATTCACGAAGCGCACACATGTAATATTTTGGTGTAACGAAGTGTATATTTGATTCATATTTCATATGTAGATATTAATGTTGTTTAAAATGCATAACGATTTTAAAATTGTGCAATATATTCATTTTTCAATAACTATTTCAACAATTATAGCTGGAAAAAATTGCAAAATAAATTTTATATCTTTAGATAAATCATAAATGTGCACTTAAGGTTCCACTTCAATTTCCAAGCGAATTAATTGCCTTTTCGCTTATATTTAAGTAGACAGATTAATTTTGTTAAATGTAACTCTTACTTTAATACAAAAATAAATAACTTATTAATAATAATCAATAAGATGTTATTTAATTTAAAAAAATTTTGAAAAATAAATTTGGTTAGAAAGTGAACATTTTAAGCTTAACCAAATATGCAGTAGTGCAATATGTGTTGCCAGCAGCAACCAGGTCACTATTGAAACAAAATGCAATAAATCTGAGCACAAAAAATTTGTAATTCAAGACACATAATTGTAACTGGATTCCACAGTAAACTGATAAAAGAGTTATGAAGCCAAGAGAGCTTCAATTTTGGAAATCTGATCTTCTTCATTCTTCGGAGTTGGACTCCTATTCGACTCCTCATAAAGATCATGCTTCCATTTCTCAACACGGCCAGCAGTTGGACGATAGGTTTGCCTTGTACCGAATCTATCTCTACCCCTGAGACCACTGCTCGTACCGTATCCATCTCTCGATGAGTTACCCCTCCATGCCTCACCCCTTTTTGCCTCCCTCTCCCCCATGAATGATCTCTCAGGTCGGTCATAATTACGGGAGACGTTCTCTCGTTCGACTCGTCTTTCATTGTCTACTGGGAGATCTCGAGAGTTTGTGATTCCTTTCTCAGTTTTCTCGGGATCTGCAGGAATCTTTTGCTCTCTAAAGGAAGGCTTTTTACGTACAGGTGGTTTTTGATCAGCCTCCATTTCAAAGTACCCATCATGGCGCCATACACGATTGTCTTCTCCATTATCTTTGGCTTTCTCGACCTTCTGCTCTATATCATTGACTACTGCTTTCTTTTCTATCCTCTCGCTATGCTGCTCCTTGTGATCTCTCCTCCATCCACGTTCTTCACAAGAAAATGATTAAATTATTTCTTGGCGTGAGATACATGCAACAAGATATAGTTTGATCATTAACTACAAGCCACCAGCCAGTGTAAGCAATAGAAGGCAATTGGACAATATTGACATAAAACTTTCATTATAGTATGCACAATAAGTTCTCACAGCACTGCCCAAATCTTTATTAAATTGTCAAGTTCTTCACATGTCTAGCTTTATAAACTAGGTTTTGTTTCCCAGCTTGGAATGTTTTCCAGAAATTTGAAGTGAAGCATTTTTCCTAGAGGGCCACATGATGATTTAACTAAGATTTGGACAGTTTCGGTCATCGGGAACTTGATTGTGCTATTATAATGAAACATTGAAAAACCAACCAGCTACTAAGTCAATAGGTTAACAACTAATGGTACCATTTTTTTTCCAATACACTAATGCCCAACTCTCAGGTCAGCGTTACTATCATATATTGAATCACATTAGACGATTTGCAAGCATGCAAAAATGGATCACACGTTCTTGCCCACTTTTAGGGACAAGAGAAACTACAACCCAAAGTTTGATTCCCTCCACCAATTGAAAACAACCAGTATATTATTATAAGGCATGAAGAGAAGACAGGGAAACTTGTTGTAAGGGGGGTGCTCATGAGAGTTGGTTCTAGCGAGAAAGAAAAAGCAGCATACGAATTGGCATAGTTTACGTGGCTGGTTTTCCATAAGAATTACAGTGGCCAACAGGACAAGAAAGAACAATTGTCCACTTTCTTGTCAAGCCTTTTCTTACTCGAAACAATTTCACAGGCAGTTGACAACAGTTCAACGTCCCCAATAGTCCCTGCTAAATAGAAATGTAACCCTAGGAGTAGTTTCTTATAAGTCCTTCTCAGATGACAAATAAACGGGTATAACATAATCAAGCGCACTGGATATACGATCTTATACACGTATAACGTTGAAATCACCGACCTCGTAATGTTTGTATTAGACTCTAACCACAGAGCATAGTTGAAGTCCATCAAATAATAGTAAACAGCAAAAAGATTAGAAAAATTATATAAGCATTAAAATCTTACCAGTATCTGTCCTGCGACTGAAGCTCCTCACAACTTGCCCTGCACTACGTCGATCATCGTGCTGTATAAGACATGCATAGGCAAGCCTAATTCTGTTATGTAAACTGAGTTTTTTTTTTAAAAAACCATCTATATCCAAGATTTATTCTAAAACCTGGTAACAATGAATAGAAAACCAAGTGGTATGTCATCAGAAATTTAAATATAGAAACTGAGGTAGTTGAAGTCGTCAGGCTAAACAAAAATCCAAATTATATCCGCCCTGGGTAAAGGTTAGCAGAATGAGTAAACAACCAAATTATGTACTCCAGCAAGTTTTCTTTTTCACTTTTTTTTTCTTCCGCCAGTTGATCACTGAAAGATGCATGGAATGACCTATCATATATTACCTGAAAAATCTTAATTTCTTGTTTTTTATATGTTTCAGACAAAGGCCAAAGAAGTTACATTGAGCGTAAATTAGACGGTTCAACTATTTTTGAGACTTCGGGATTTATAAGATTTGATAAAATTTTATAAATAACCATAATCTAATACTCTACCCATCTACTTTCGGTTGATAACTAACTTCTGATAAAAGATTGGATTAGCTATTCCATTGGATGCTGTGCCAGTTTGACCATAAAGATTGCAATGACCGTTGCTCATTTATCACAGAAATATGGGGGCTTCTCATGGGCTCCAACTCAAAAAATTGATTACTATCCAAAAAAAAAAATAGACATTTTTCAAAATAAGATCCAAATAATCATCCAGCTTTCAAGAAAATAGTTGATGATCAATGATAGCGGGAGGAGAAAAGTCTAAAGAAGCTGGTATCCAAAAAATTGATAAACATAATACCACCTCACGTGCACAAGTAGATGAGATGGAAATACAAGAAAACTTCCTATAGAGCTACATGAGTATCTATTCCTACTTATAATACCTGAAAGTATGATTGTGACCGAGGTATTTTAGTTGGGTCAGAAGAGTGTTTGGTTCCATCATTGTGTCCATTAGTCTTGTTATCAGATTCTTTGCTAACAGCTTGAGTTTCAACCTTAGATCCCTGTGCTGATGAAGCCTCAAGGGGAAATGCATCCTGTAGCCGATGTCGGTGCTTCTGATCCCGGTCCAAATGATCTTTATTCAAACCAGTGTCAGTAGGTGGTCTTTCAGTTGCTGGCTTACCATCCCTCCTAGATCTCTTAGGACTAGTAGGATTGCAAGAGGGAATGGATCATATTGTTGGACATTTATTCAATCGCTACTCAGGGCTAAATACTTGAACTACATTCTATGTAACGAATAATTCATTTGCATACCAGAGAATGTATCAAGAGCACAAAACAAGGTGCAAGAGAAAAGAGAGGCTCAAAACTATGCAACAGTCAGTACTAGTTCATGCATAGCATTTTTGTTTCTTTTCCTCACCATGACAGGTCCTATGTGCCTATTGCAACGAAAGGTCCTTTTTCTTTTTGCTTTTTGGCAAGGAAAGAACAAAAGAAATGAAAATCAGGTTAAATGGTAGAAATTGTAATAAAACTGAAGTGTCAACCAAATGTTTTCTATTCAGGCAATTGCTAAAACACGTGTCATGGGGTAGTAGTACAGACAGGTGCCATCTACGGACCCATAACCCAAGGTTAATGAGTGGCATTGATAAAGAGATAATTGCAAATGTAAATGTGGAGAATCAAATTAGGCCAATATTAATAAACATATCAGCGTGGAGAATCAACTCTGCTGGAATCACTCAAACATGCTGGCGACCGGTATAAAGCTAGAATTCTCCAACAATGAAAATTTGGGAATAAATAAAACACAATAATCCACTGATTTTATAGCTGATTCTTGAGCTTATAAGAGGGTGTTTGGTGGAGACTAAAATTAGATTTTTAGTAGATTTTGATAAAAGTTTTTGAAATGTGTAGTTGAAAAGTTGCGGACCGATGTGGCTAATATTGATAGTTTGGCTTTCACTCTGATTAAAATCAGACCAAACAGGGGCTTAAGTTACTAATTATCAATGTACAAAATTACAAATCAAGTAGAACAACAGGCCAAGAGATTTTTACACTGACTAGATCCCATACTTCCGTCAATTTCTTCCTAAACAAAGAATCTAAATTTTTTGAAAAACTCAGCTTTCTTCATATATTTCAGGAGAGAAACCCAAGTCTACATATAACTGAAACTTTTGAAGTTCACGCGTTTAATCGAGTTTCTGTAATGAGACTAGCAAGAGAAAAATCTTGAATCTCGTCTAGGAAAAAACTAATTTCATTCCAAAAGCAGAAACCTTGACAAGAATGAAAAACTTTCGAGAGTCAGGCAGAAAATGAAAACGCAAAACATAAAAAACACAAGAAAATGGTGGAGTTTTGTTTACCTGGGTTCCCGGTCGAACCGAGAACGATAGCGTTTCGAGTCTAAATTACGATCTTCTCGACGCGACATTAGGGTTAACGTAGAGCAGAAAGGGTAAAATACTCACTCGGCTGTCTATACGCACAAGTCAGGAGTGGGTAAAGTAAATAGAGGAGGAAGAGATGTAATATATCCATTGTTAAGTTACCAAAGTGTCCTCTGTGGGGTCTTGGTCCTTTTATATCTGATTTATAAGTTAGTCTCTTACAAGTGCGACGAGTGGCTTGTCGATTATGCTCATGGCACAAACGAGTCGAGCTGAAATTTCAACGTGAGTTACTCGTGGGCTCACACTTGCTTGTTCATCGACTCGTTTGCTGAAAAAAAATAGAGCACTCGCTAGTCGCTAGCTTTTGAAAAAGCATTTCTACATCTTCGCAAAAAACAAAAGATTTTGGTTGGTTCATACATCTATCTTTTTGTCTTAATATGATATAAATTTCGTGAATCAGATAAAGCAAGGCTATATTTGAATTTTTCGCTTGTATAGCTTTTGAAAAAGCATTTCTACATCTTCGCAAAAAACAAAAGATTTTGGTTGGTTCATACATCTATTTTTTTGTCTTAATATGATATAAATCTCGTGAATCAGATAAAGCAAGGCTATATTTGAATTTTTCGCTTGTATATATTTCTTTAGTTGAAAAATGGATTTCACTAAATCTGTATCATAGACAACTTTTATAAGTCTTCCATTTTTTGATAAATTCTAAGTCTCGAAACATTATAAATCTTGCTATCCACACTATAAATTATTATAAATCTCAATCGTTAAGCTCGACACATACTATAAATCTTGCTATCCATTACCCTGTTAATCTCTAAAAATTCTACCAATTCAGTCCTAGAATTCCTTTAATAGTGTAGAATGAGGGTTTGTTGAGCCTGCATAAGAAAAGTACTATTGATTTAGTTAGTTTTTTTTTTTTTTAACTTAATCATGTCTTCTACTAAAAAAGGCATATTGTGTTTATTGACTATAAAAACATGGTCGGTAATAAATCATGCGTAATTCATCACAAGTTCTCTGATATTTAATTATTTCTTGAAGTTTTTATTGGACTTGAGTAGTGTTATTTGAACAAGATCCAGCACATGAGTAACTTAATTTGATTTGATCGGCTGCATCTGAAGGGACATGAATGTTACCACACCTACTTTGGTCCATCATTTAGTTATAATACTACACATGAAAACTTGATTTATAGCCTAAAGGGGACAGCGGTGTTATGTGGAACACGAAAAGATATGGTTTTTGGTTATGGATAGAGCAAAATAAGGAGAGGGGATGAGGCTCGACAACATAGGAATGAGGGTGGTGGAGCATGAAATATTCCTTAAGGGTGGTGATATTAATTCCAATAGTTCATGCTCACCACTCCCTCAGGGGATCTCATAAACTGCGATTAAAATTAATTATTAATTTTGACCTCAATTTTTTACGACTTTTTAAGGTATTATCACTTGTAACAAAATTTCATCGTCAATAATAAACATATACATTCACTATTTCGTGGCCATAAACATATTTGAGAAATGTTTATAAATGAATTGAATTAATAGAATTAAACATTGAATAAGTGGGTCAGTACTTAGCAATTATCAGTGAATGCGATTTTTCAATTTACAATTGTGTAGGTATATTTATATCATTTGCATTCATTGTGGAAATAATCTCATCGTTTCAAACTTGACATTTACACCATTATTTCAAACCTTCTATTGCAGAGTTGGTCATTTTCGTTAACTCCCGTTAACTCTTTTATAAAAAATATATAAGTAATTGACGCAAAACATCCATATTATTTACATTCATTGCGCAAATCATTCATATCAGTCCAATTTTGACATTTGAGAACTTTGATATACCTTGTGCAAAAAGTCATTACCGTCTATTTTATCCATTAACGCATTATAAAATGACTAATGTGCCATCTTTTTTAAATAAACAAATAGGAAAAAAAATAATATAAAAATTTGTATTTAGAACTCCAAATTTTTTAAAAAAAGTATAAACGAGTTTCACATTAAACAATTTAAAACATTCATCTTCCAAATTAACACCCATACGCTCACCCCCTACATTCCACCACCACCGCCATCAAAATAATTGAAAAGATAACTAAAAGTATAAAAAAGTATGAAAATCGTTATTTTTATTTTTTCTATTTTTAATTTCATTTATTACTTTTTAAATTAATTTAAATTCTCCTTTTAATTATTTTGGTGGTGATGGTCGAGGGTAGAAGATGGCAGTGGGCCGTGGGGGTGTTAATTGGGGAGATAAAATATTTTTCTTTTGTTAGAATGTTTTAAATTATTTAACGTAGACTCGTTTGTATTTTTTTAAAAAGTTGAAACTCTAGAGTTAATTTTTTTATATTATTTCTTTTCTTTTTTATTTAAAGAATTATTTTAATAAAGAAAATAGATAGTAAGGACATTTTACGCAAAGAGAGGTTGATCTGAGTGCCTAAATGTCAAAATAAAAAAGATGAGGATAATTTACACAACAGAGGCAAATGATAGAAATGTTCCGAGTCAATATTGACGGAAAGTACCAACTTCACAATAAATATTTGAAATGAGGGTATAAATGTCAAGTTTGAAATAATATGGATTATTTTCGCAATGTGTACAAATAATAGAATGTTTTTTTGCTAATTCCCTCGCCAGAGACCACCCAACATTCTCTCTCCCGGACATTTCCCGAAATTCCCATTGTTTTTCATACTGTGCTCTTTACCTCCATAACACAGCTAGAGAGAACTCAAATTGCGAAGGTTTCTTCAAGAAGGAGCGATTTGCATCAAAATAGCGTCACCAATCAGTACATTTCAGTGTTTATGCTGTGTAATTTTCACACGATTTCGATTTATTCTAATAATACTGCTGATTTTTACGTGTTCGTGTTTCTAGTAGTTCTCTTAGCAATCTTGTAGTTACAATGTTTTTGCTGCTGTTATTGAGGTTGATTCTGTGCAGTTTTTGACCCTTTATATTCTTTATTTGCGTATATTATGTGGTGATTAATGCTTAAGTATATAATATTCTTTATCTACATAATAGTAGTATATTATATGGTTATTAAAACTTAAGGAATGACTGCCCGTAATCTAGCTTCACGTGTATGTACTTCCCAATTAAATCAGTATTTGAGTAGCAACGAGTAGGGGTTTGTGAGTTCCTTGAATAAACTTGTAGAGCGGGCTCCGGGTTAATTTAGAACATGCATGACTAGTTCTACTACTTTAAGTACTGTTAATTTCCCCCTTTCTGGGTACCGTTTAGAATTGTTCTCCAGATGCTCAACGTATTTTAATTTCTCTGCTGGGATTTATTTATTATTAATAATAAGCATTGGACTGTAAAAGTTAATGAACTGTTAAGAAATACATTTGGGCCTTCTAAGAATCAAATGCCCAAATTCAATCTGTGGAATTTTAGTGGTCATTGCACTTTAGCCAGATGGTTTGCATTTTACTGATTACACCCCCTGCATCATGCACTTGCCAATTTTACAGAAAAAAATGCTACCTTTGCAAAGAAGTATTTTGCAGAGTTTTTTCAATAACAAGGGATACTGAGGGCACATTAGAACCAAATGAGTTAATCTGCAAAACATGCAACCCACCCATAAAATGTTGATCATCCATAATTTTTTAGAATATTTCTCTGTTCACAATTAACAAAGTAAACACCACTTCGATAGCTCTTGCAATGATTAGATTAGTTTCTGAGGGCAACCTGTTCGGAAAATCGAGGTAAAGTTATAAATATGTCCGAATTTCTTTGGATTTTCTCACATCATCTTTATTTTTTAGTTGTCATTTCCTGGCATCTTTTCGACTAGTTAAACCATTTAGGCTCTCTATCGACCCTTTTAAAGGAGTGGCCCGAAGTTTGACGTTTTGTTGATTGTATGGTCAGGTTAGTAGTAGTGGCAGTTTAGATGGATGGGGTGTAAATAGATTTTTGATGAAAAGTCATCCATCCAAAAACTAAATGGACCTTAATAGATGGGATTTAAACGATTTAGACCAATACGACAATTCAATAAGATGCAATTTTATTGAATTCAATTCAATTTTTATCTACTACTGGACACAGCACACTCACCTTCACATCTCAGCAAATGCCTTGTTTAGTCAATAAATTCAACTACTATACCATCAATAGATTCATTGAATTTGACTATATAATGTTTCCCTTTGCAGATTCTATTAATTTCTTTGTATTAGTTCAAAACACATATATAGGCATAAATGATACAAAACCGGGCTGGGGGCGGGTGAGGGGGCATTTCTGGAATTAAACTATAAATCTCTACTAAGCTAGAGTCATACCACTAGACCAAATTCCACCAGTTATCGCTTCTTTCCTTTTCTTTATATAAACTGTTCTAGCCAGCCTTTTGACTGTTATGCTTCAAGAACCTTATTCTCAAAACTAATTTCCCATGGAAATCAAAGGGACTTTTGATAACAGAGGCTACTGTTAACATCGAATGCTTTAGTTTCGGATGATAAAGAGTGATACCTGCATATGAGTTGAGAAGTTCCATATTTAAAATCAAAATTTGAGCTGTTATATTTGTTTTTGAATTTTGGAAAAATAATGAACTATGCACGGTAATAGACTTTGGTGTAATGCTCGATGGGTTTTATTTTCTGCTGGATCTACAACTTCACTTTTGTAATGCAGTCTATGCACAATTTACTTGATTACAATAGGAGACATAGTACTATCTATACGACTTTTATTACCATTGTTGTTGTTATTGGTATTGCTGGTAAATTTTTCTTGGTTTGTATCCAAACTTTAATATTTACAACATGGCATCTGAAATGTGTTACCCACCTGAGTTTGAGCCACAGTGTGTTGAAGAACCATGTTACCACTCTGGCTAATGATTAGAGTGGATTTATGACTATTCATCTTTGTTTCCCCCAAATATAATTGAAAGAAACAAAAATGAATTGGTAGGTTTCTGACTGGGACATTCTGAGAATTGAACCCAGAACCTCCCGCACCTAAAGGGAGAATCAAGGCTATTTGTGTGATTTGACATTATCAAAATTATTAAACTTACTGTGGATAGAGCGGACTCTAAGATCCTAAAGTGAGGATGTAATTGAACCAGTCAAGCAGAGTCATTTTTCTTATTGAAGATGCAGGTACTCCCTGGCTGGCATACGTTGTTTTGTTCTGCCATTTGTAAATTTCCTATTATTCAACGCCGCACAGCGTATTGTGCAGGTCAATGTTTGTACCATTGACTAATCAAGCTTCAATTTCAGGCTTAGTTATTTGGTACAAAAACAATATTTTCACACTGAGTAGTCAGTATCTCTGTTATTTGATGGTTATATAATACTAAAATATACTGGTTAAATATTCTGCTTCCGGATTCCCCCTTGAAGTAATAATCTTTCATTTTCTATATTCTTAATCCATATACCGTAGATCTTATCAGAAGGAAATTGTATTTGTGTACAGAAAATACCTTTGTGCAGAGGTTCTCGTTCTCATATCCGTTGACTCCACAACTGACCAGAACAGTATTAAATAGAGCTCTAAAAACGAGTTAGGGAGCCAAATAACTTTTTTTCGATTCAGTTACATTATTGACGCAGCTCACTAAATCAACAATTTTTAGACCTTTCAATGTGAAGTAACTGTTTCCTCATTATTTTACATCATTGAGGCAATTGAACAACTATGTCTTAATAATTAACATGGTTACATTGTGAAATCTAGCTTTAGCACTCGTGATATCAGTGATGGATACCCTGTTTTTTAAGTCTTGGTTCTTTTATTTACAATCAGATCTGTCCAGGTTGACAAGGAAATAAAAAAGTGTTCTGTGGCTGACAAATAATTTGTAAAATGGGGCATATCGAATGGGACCTCTCGCAACTGAAGCTAGAATCATACTACTAGACTAAGTCAACTGTTGTAGTTGATTATTTTGTTCCTTGGAGCTTGTTATTTGCTTCCTGCTTTTTCTAAACTTCTCTAGATCAAAGGAAACTTTGATCTCTTTCCTTTGATCTCAGAAGCTAAAATGAACAGACAGTTCTCTAGTTTTGGACGATAAAAAATTCCAACGTGCATAAAGTTGTGACTTGTGAAGCTTCTTCTTAAAATTGTAATTTGAGTCGTGGAAAAAATAATGCGCAGTGCTGGGTAATGGACTTTGGGATAGTGCTCGATGTGGTGTAATATTATGCAGCATTGTTTTGTATGGGTGCTACTGCTTTTCTTGTCATATATTCATACTTGTTAATATTTATGTTATCGCCTCAGCCGCAATCTGTTAACCTGGTCCTTGTTTGATCCATCTCAGTGTCTTGAAGAAGACCTCTTTGTTTGTAGGGATGCTGCTGCTGCTTTTCTTGTCAAGTATGCATACTTGTTAATATTTTATGGTATCTTGGCCGCAATCTGTTAACCTCTCCCTTGTTTGATCCATCTCAGTGTCTTGGAGAGACCTCTCCTACCACTTTGGCATAATGACTGAGTTGACTTTATTTATGACATTGGTAGGCTCCCACCTGGAATACAGAATTGAGGAATGAAATTGTGATTGTAGGAACTTAAACAGAAACTCAGTGACTTGTGGAATTGTAAATGATATTATAATCGATAATAGTGATACTACGTTTAAGGAAATTACAAATATAAAATGGAAAAAGGATATGATATCAGGCATTCGAAAAGCCTGAGATCACTCCCAGTTTTCTCACACACTTGAGG